>JAVSBS010024247.1:60186-132620 GCA_033124195.1 Coracias cyanogaster
AACCATAGAATGGTTTGGATTGGAAGGGATCTTAAAGATCATCTAGTTCCAAACCCCCTGCCATGATCAGGGGCACATCCCACTAGACCAGGTTACTTAAAGCCCCATCCAACCTGGTCTTGAACACCTCCAGGGATGGGCTGCTCCTGGCCATACCACTGGTGCCCACATGAAACAGCAGCAGTGGATTGTAGCCAGTGGGACATACAAGGTTTGGTAGCCACTCAGTGACATCCTTGATATGAGCCCCCAGTAAGCAGCAGACTTCTCTAGACAGTGGGTCAGGTTGGCAAACAGATGCCTCTGTACCTCTCGGAAGAGACTCACCTACTACTATCACACATTGCTGCTTCTTGGTTGCACTAGTTGTTATACATGGAGCCGACCTGGCTGCCTTACTTGGCTCTGATGCAACCTTTTTTCCCTCTTCAGTCTGCAGGCTGTGAAGCAGTTCTGCAGGGGCACCTCAGGCTTTGAGAGAGGTCTCCTCCTCTTTCTAGTTCTTACCTCTGCAAGTTTCCATTCCTCAGAATTGGTGGCTTTCCCCTTTTCTGAGTGTGCCGGTGGGGGAGTTTTTGGCTGTTTGGACACAGGCTGTGCCTTCACTGCAGATTGCTCTTGGATCCAGCGATCTCCTTTTCTGCCTCTTATGCTACGCAGCCTTTTGACCATTTCCTGCAGCTCAGCCACTTGCTGCAGATGGTCTTCCACCTGGGCACACCTTTTGAAGGCAGGTTTGCCACCCACCCCTGACTATCAGTCATTGTAGTTCTGGCTGAACCCAGAGAGGTTGTGGAGTCTCCTTCTCTGGAGACTTTCAAAACTTGCCTGGACACGATCCTGTGTAACCTCCCCTGGGTGAACCTGCTTTGGCAGCGGGGTTGGACGAGATAATCTCCAGAGGTCCCTTCCACCCCCACTATTCTGTGATGCTGTGGTTCTGTGAACCCCTCTGCAGTGAATGCCACCTTGACTGTCTCCCCTTGTGCTTCAGCACAAAGATACACGTTTTCTCATTTCTGGGTAACGTTGCCTTTGGCACACAGTGATGGTTGGCCATAGCTGGTCACCAGCTGCTACCCCAGTTTACGGAGGAGCTAGCACTGACATTTCCTTCATGCTGAGCTTCACCTCTGATACGGGAAAATGCCAGCTTTACGCTGTCATGGGGAGACTGGTGCTTCCATCTTGGCCCTGGGGGAACTGGAAGCTGCATTTTCAGGACAGGTCAGAATACTCTGATAAAGGCCACCTCAGCCTTTCCCACTGACACAGGTGCTCTTTGCTTTGAAATACTTAACTCTTGCCCACCACTGCAGACCCAGCAAAGATGATCCTGCAAGAGCCAGGGCAAGACAAAGAAAAAAAAAAAAGGGTGTAAATTAGTTTGTCTAAAGAAATTCCCATCACAAAAACTTGATCTTTTGATTCAGCACCAAGTGAAAAAAAAAAACAACAATTCCCTCCGGAGTAAAAATTGACATGGTGAGCTGCTGCAGCAGGAAAAACAAATCCCTTTAGGGTGGAAGGAGAATAAAAACAGATCAAAATTCAGCAGTTACCAAAGATGAGGAGACTTAGAACGATGACCTGCAGTTCAGAACGGAGGTGTATCTTGGTACCCTGCCATCACTACTGCTGGAGAGAGCTCTGAAGGCCATAACAGAGGAGGAAGATCATTCCTACGTACAGCAATAAATTGCTCTGTGCTGAGAAAGGAGCTGCATTCATCTACACCCTGGGCTTACCCCAAAAGCCCCACTTGGGCCAGCTGATTGCTCAGGTACAGGCTATTTGCTTCCTTGCCCGGGGAATCTGCCTGGAAATATTTTGATGTGCTGTCAATTACTTTTCAAGTGAGTCATTGAAGGCTCTAGGTCAGCTCGAAACCCATGTGAATTTTAACACCACCACTAACGACATCAGTGGGGCTGCACCTGCAGAGTCCCCACCATTCACCAGCGGCTCTGATCCTCCTGACCCCTTTCTGGTTCATTGTAAGGCTATATTGTCTTTCCACAGGAACAACTTTAGTTCGAGATACCCTTTCTCCCATATAGAGCCTTTTTAACCTTCATTTAGTCCTAAACACTCTTCCACCATGTTTTACCTTTTTCTTCTGATTCTCCTCCCCATCGCACTGAGGGAGGGAGCGAGCTGCTGCATGGTGCTTAATTGTCAGTTGGGCTTAAACCACAAGAGCACACTCTCTAAAAGGTACTCAGTAAGGATGTTTTAAAGCACCTCACAAATAATTCAAAGTGTATACAGAGCCTGAAGCTGTCCAACACTTCCATGTCCCCTGAGAAGCACTGAAGACAGGAAGAATGGAGGGATTGGGGGAAGCGGTGGTCTCGTGGGGAGCATGATGGAGCTATGATAGCTGAGAAGCAGAGATTTTGCCAGCACTGGACTTCAGCCCATGTCCTTTGGTAGTTGGTAATCTGGTAATCAAAATTAATCCTTATTAAAGCAACACTGTTTTCTATGATCAGAGAGACTGCTGAACCATCAGACCACTGTGTGGTCCTTGTGGCACAGTATAAAGGTCCTGCTTAGTTAGTACAGAGACCAGTACTTCTCATAAATAATTTATCATTCATTGGTGAAGCTCAGGAAAAGACTGTATTTGAATACAGATGATTTCTTTGGTTTGACTTTCACAAGGAGTAAAAGGAATAGATTCAACTTGTTCACTCACATCAGAGCACCAGTGAGTGGGGCTGGCCCCTGAAATAAAGAGTTAACAGCACAATGACCTGAACAGAAATGCAAGAAACCCGTGGAAGGTGAGTTTCATAAAAAGGAGTCCTTTTAATTGGTTCAGGCAACTAACGCTCGATTTGATGAACCTGCCATTAACTCCCCAGTGTCACTCTGTGGCCAGTTGTGTTAACTCCTGGACACTATGCAAGTGTAAGAAGTCTCAGATCTGGCTCCCAAGTCATGTGCAAGAAATAAAGTCAAATTTCACAATACCTTGTTTCCAGCCTTAACAGCCTTGTTTCCAGCCTCACATAATCCAGCTGTAGGTTAAAGTCACTGCTAGAGGCATCACAAAAGGTCTGCAAATCAGGCACTTATCTCAACAAAATTCCCTTGTGGATTCCTGCTTCTGCTCTACCAGTGAAATCTTCTATGCCTGCATTTTTCTGAGATACTTGCATGCACAGCCCCTGGTGAGGCCACCTCTGGAGTCTTGTGTCCAGTCCTGATCTCCCCAGTTCAAGAGCAACAGGGAAATACTGAAGAGTTCAACGGAGGCTGTGAGGATGATGAAGGGACTGGAGCATCTCCCTTAGGAGGAAAAGCTGAGTCCTGGGGCTGTTGAGCTGGAGAAGAGAAGGCTGAGAGGGGATCTGGTCAATGTTTATCAATATCTGAAAGGTGGGTGTCAGGAAGCTGGGACCAGTCTCTTTTCAGTGGTGCCCAGTGATAGGACAAGGTGCAACAGGCAGAAACAGGAACACAGGAAGTTCCACCTCAACATGAAGAGAAACTTCTTTACCGTGAGGGTGATGGAGCCCAAGCTGCCCAGAGAGGCTTTGGAGTCTCCTTCTCTGGAGACTTTCCAAACCCACTTGGAAGTGATCCTGTGCAACCTACTCTGGATGAACCTGCTCTAGTAGAGGGGGTTGGACCAGATCATCTCCAGAGGTCCCTTCCAGCCCCTACTAATCTGTGATTCTCTGATATACCTGCAGGCCTGGGGGACTTCCAGCCCAAAATGACTGAATAGGGGCTTTTTGCTTCGGAGATGTATCTTACAGCCTTGGCTGCCAGTGCTCCTGCTCACTGCCCTGCTGCCAAGCCTGCTCGCAGTGTCACCAGCACCAGCCTCCGCTCCATGTGGCATTTTTGCAACTGAGTCACTAGCAGTGGCAGGGTCAGAAATGGTCAGTGTAATTAAGATCTTTATTTTCCAACACATTTCACTGTCAGGCATGCTCATGAACTTTTGAACCTCCCTGTCTCCTCCTGGAGAGGCCTTTCTGCTACATTTTTATCCTGCTGTTATTTCCACTTATCCCCATCACCTTGATACTAATGGTACCAAACCCCACAGCTCATAGGTTTGGGTGGTGAGATGGAAGCTCCAACCCTGATGTCACACACAGATTCCCGGAGCTGACTGTGATTGGATCGCTACCCTCAGCTGTAAGGACCTACATGATAAATGTCCAGTCTAACACTTCATCCATCAGTTTAAATGCCCCCATCACACAGAGGGTAGAGCTATCCCTGTGCACACCTGATGTTTCTAAACATGATTTTTCACTGCCAGTGACAAAGACTTTGCACTTTCAACTGAACACTGGCACAGGTTGCCTAGTGAAGTTGTGAAGTCTGCATCCTTGGAGATATCCAAAAGTCATCTGGACATGGTCCCAGGCAACCAGCTCTAGGTGGCCCTGATTTAGGAGGGCAGGTTGGATCAAGAGATCCTCCAGAGATCCCTTCCAGCCTCAATCACTCCATGATTTTCTGATGAATTCACTGAAGATTTGTCAGCCCAGCCCACTGGACAGATGTGCTAGTTGAGACTCACACCAGTAAGCCCAAATGACCCAGTACAACATGTAAATAAGGTGCAGAACTCATCATCATGGGGTGCCTTTTTTACTGAAACTTCTCTTGGGTTCAAAAAGCGATTAGATGAAGCTGGTTTTTAAAAATCCATAAGCTACAGACACTGAGAGAATACACTGAGAAAGTTTGAAGACTAGTTTTGGACTGTTCTTGCACCTACTCTAAGGTATCCACTACTAGTCTTGGTGGGAGTTGTGTGGCCAGCTGGAGCGGTCCTGCCACTAAGCTTTGGAGATGTGCCTTTGATTGTCTCACTCTCCTGCTATTTTTCCCCACCTTCAATCTTCAAATCTGCAGCTGGGCAGCAGGCCAGAATTGCCCATCACCCATGGAATAACCCTTTCATTCTTCCTGCCTCAAACTCCCAGCTTACACGCTCAGAGGAAACTGCTAAATCCAAAACTTTCCCGTAGTTGTGCTAAGTTCCCTTGAGCCCACAACAATCTGATGCAGCTCTAAGGCAGCCAAACTATGCTAGGGCTCACACTTCTGGTGTGAAAGCTGTGAGTAATTTGGCTCAAACTGGGCATATCAGGTTGTGTTAAGTCATCTAGGTGCCTGTTAATAAATCCTGTCAGCTCCCACCCACCCACAACAACCTAGCGCAGGATATCTTCTCCAGGATACCACCCACTTCCAGGCAGGTCAGTTCTCTTCTGAATTTCCATCCTTTTTCATTTGGCTTACCTCCTCTGAAGTTTCCTCCCTCCTGACATGAGACAGGAATTTTTCTCCAGACTGCTGCTGTCACTGCACCTTAAGTTTCCAGCCTAAATTTAGATGGTCTATGAATTCATCCCTACCTTTCCTTGAGCCACCAGCATCCAATTGCTTAAAACACCTCCTTCCCAGGGAGTCTGAGACCTCCAAAGTCTTTACAGATAGTGGTCCTATCTCCTCCAGACCATCATTTTGTTTCTGGGTAAGGTACATCTTCTAGTCTGCTGTCCTTCCCTGGCTTGGTAGGAAATGCTTCCTATTACACATTGTAAGGATACACCAGTCTTTCATGGTCATTTCTCATACAAGTTCACCCAAATGAAAGTGCCAGGTGATCACCCTCTAGGAGCATGATTCCCATATTTCCTACAAGATGTGCTATTTATATCCCTCTGCTGAATGGCACCCAGCTGTTCCTGCCAAATATGCCAAAGCTGTGCCAGCAGGAACTGCCGTGTCATGCTGGGACCATCCCTGGTTCTGTCTACACACCTTATCTCTGCCAGGGGCTTTGCCTGACCCTGTTTTTCTACCTGATAGAGGAGGCTATGCTGGGAAGAGCACCCCTTTCTTCCCCTGGTTCCTATAGGAAAGCCTTTATAGAAATGTAGTCCTAGAAAAGGAGCAGATGGAATGAAGAGCAAAAGTTGGAAGGTGAGATGACAAGAATTTACTGTCTTTCTGTGCCACCTCAGCGTCAGAGAGCTGTCAAATCAAATCAAAGTTTTGGGTCTGCACACATGAAGACAACTGCTAGGAGTTTAGCACTGTGGGTTTACCAGGGCGGGGTGAAGGGGATCCTCAGCAGAGTCTGTCTGAAGGGTCTGGGTTTAAAATCAGGAATATCTCCAAAGCAGTGAGACATTGTTGGATGTAGAGTGATGAGCAGAGTGATGTCTAGCTTGCAGAGACTGGGAAGAGGCGTTATTGCCTTTCCTGACTGTCTTACCATCACAAACTGCCTCCAGCATACCGGTGTTCTCTTCTGCAGGTACACAGCCTCTGGCTCTCCAAGTCCAGCCCCTCAGACTGGCCTGAATCCAGAATGGCTCCTTTTGCTCAAACATGCCCTTGAGCATTTCCTCAAAACTTGTCTTGGACTGGGGTTAAGCACCATGACAGTGCATCCTAACCTCACATCTTATCACAGGTTAAACTGGTCCAGGCAGGAAAGATATGTTAGCACTAATAAAGTGCTTCCCTTCCCTGTTCAACCCCTACCATACAAGCTGGCAGCTTCTCTTCATAATGTTCTCAGATGTACACAAAGCATTCCAAAAGCAATAAGCCACTAGAGAAGGATTCAGCAGGAATTTCCCACCCAGACCTTTCTTCTCCAGGTGTGAAGCAAAGCACTGCCTCCCCAGTCCTGCCTTTGCTGTTGTGGTCCTACATTTGTTACCATTTCTCTTAACTGTGGGTGCAGCTTACGGTGTCCACGCAGTTGTTAGCAAAGTGTTTCCTCAGGCTTAGGCTGAGTCGTGTCGGTGCTGAGTACTGAGGTCCAGCTCGAGGCTGTCATGCACAGCACGGAGCAAAGACAGGCACTTTTCCATTTAGCATCTGAGAAAGTGAGTTGTGTGGTGTGGGATTCACAGGAGCCACATGGTGAGCATAGGGGTGGCATGGCCAACCAGCAGTAAGCACAAACGTGTCTGAAATTCTTGCTTGCCCTGATGTATGACATCTATCTGAAGCTAGAGCTCATAAATGCCAGGCTTTTCTGGGGTTGGCTCATTAAAGTTTAGCTAGAGGTGAGGACAGCACTGGTGTCTTGTAGAAAAGCCTAATGGGCAGAACATACTGCTGTGAATAGCCACCAAAAAGGTTGCTTGTGATCCCCAAGTCCAGAGCTACCTTTCCTCCCGACAGTGTCCCAGCTACCAGGAGGGTGCTCTGATGGATTGGAGGGATGTATCCCACCACTCTGCTGTGAAGGTGGCCACAGTGTTCCCAGGAATGTAAACTACATGAGTACAAAAGCAGAAGAGGCAAGATGTGGCCAGAGTACATAACCTTGTCTTTAGGGATTTCAGCTAGAAACTGGGGGAATCTGAGGTTTCTTTGTTGCCCACTCATTGTTAGGTGTCAAGTAAATACAGAGCAGAGTTCTAACTCTGCTTGGGGACCAGAACTCAGAACTAATCATGTGTTTGGCTAGCAGACCTCCCCTCCAACTGTTCCACCTTTGGGGAATTTGCAGTTCCAGTGTGCAGGATGAGCCACCAGTGATATAGGAACATACTCCTGCATCGGTGGAATATGGGTGAGAGCCAGCATGGCTTGAAGCCTTTCAGAAGCAGAAGGAAGAGGAAATAGGAGTAGGCTGGCAGCAGGATGGGAGAGAGGAGGGGGATGCCTGCAAGTGAAACTCATGTCTAATTCCTGTCTCCAAAGCTGGAAAACAGGCTTCAGCCTGGTCTCTCCCCTGCTGGGTAAGCAGACACAACCGCAGAGCAGAGGATGCTCTCCTGCCCTGAAACATCTTCCTGGTGAGAGTACGATCAAAAGCATGAGATTTCTGTAGGGCTCAAATAGCATTTCCTCTCAGAAAGGCTTCCTTGATTATTTCCCAGCTAACTGAAAACTTTTGCAGTAGCCCAGACATCACAGGAGGAGACAGAGGGAATGGCTGTGAGGACAGCATAGGGCAGCCCCATCTCCTAGATGCTTAGCTTAAATTGTTCCTCTCCCAGTACCAATCCTCCTGCTAGCCAAAGTTAATGCTGTGGCTGAGCATGGGCCAGAACATGTGTGCTCTGTGGCGGGTGTATCAAGCACTTGCAAATCACTAAACATCCTCTGCATTCCACCCATGGTCTCCAGTCCGATTCTGTTCCTCCTGCCCACAGGCAGTGTGGGTAACACAGCCATATTTTATGCTATTGTTTTTGTCAAGATGCATTAGTTTCCTTGCATTGGTTCCTTGCATGCTAAGAAACAAATGAGATCAGATAGAATCACCAAGGTTGGAAAAGATCTCTAAGACCATCAGATCCAACTGTCAGCCCAACAGTACCATGATCCCTAGACCTTATCCCATGTCTACACATTTTTTGAACACCTTCAGGGATGGGGACTCCACTGCTTCCCTGGGCAGCCTGTTCCAATGCTTCTGCTCCAGAAGATGAAAAGAAGTGGTTGCTTGGCACGCAGGACTCAAAATCTCCAAACAAGGCATCATCAGAAATGGTGTTTACATCGGTTCTCTGCTCCGAACCAGGGAACACAGACTCTCCCCTGCCTTTCTGTCACCTGCTATAGATTCAGTGCAGTTTACAGCCTTTCTGTGGAGGCCTTCTGTCTAACCAAGAGTAAACAGGAAATCAGATGAGATGTCTCCAGGCATGTTGGAGAAAAGAAGACGTTTCTAACAGCACAGTGCTTCCTTCTTCCAGAATATCACTGCTTTCCAGCATGACTGTGTAAATCTCTGCCACTCACTCACTCTGTGACTGACTTTTGAAACAGAGCACTGGAAATCTCCACTGGGGACACATCCTTATGCAAACCAAAATTACCCATAGGTAGGATTGCTAGAGAGGCATCTGACATGCCGGGATAGAGCAGAAGAACCCATGGTGCGGTCATTAATAGCTATTGTGAAAAGTTGGGGAAATGGCTGGAAACCAATTTCTTCACCATTGTCACTTACCATGTCTCGTGCAACTTTGCCTGATGAGGCGTCTCGCCTGCTATTAAGACTCATTCTTTACCCTTGTGATGCCCTGTGATGCTTCTCTCTGACAGGTGTAAGGAGTCAAGGACAGAGCCTGGTAGCCGTGTACAAAAATGCCAGTCCCATAACTAAGCATGAATTAGGGAACTAGGGCAGCATGGGCAATGGCCCTTATTATGCCCCTGTACTCAACACTGGTGAGGCCGTACCTCAAATACTGGGTTCAGTTTTGGTCCCCTCATTACAAGAAAGACACTGAGGTGCTGGAGTGTGTCCAGAGAGGGGCAGTGAAGCTGGTGAAGGGTTTAGAAAACAAGTCATATGAGAAGTGGCTGAGGAACCTGAGGTTGTTCAGTCTGGAGAAAAGGAGGCTCAGGGGAGACCTTCTTGCTCTCTCTCGACAACTCCCTGCAAGGAGGTTGGAACCAGGTGGGGTTGGGCTCCTCTCCCAAGTAACAAGTGATAGGACAAGAGGAAATGGCCTCAGGTTGCACCAGGGGAGGTTTAAAATGGATATTAGGAAAAACTTCTTCACTGAAAGGGTTCTTAAGCAGTGGAACAGGCTGCCAAGGGAAGTCCCCATCCCTGGAGGTATTTAAAATATGTGTAGATAAGGTGCTTGGGGACATGGTTTAGTGGTGAGCTTGGCAGTGTTAGGTTAATGATTGGACCTGATGATTTTAAAAGGTCTTTTCCAACCACAATGATTGAATGGTTCTGTGAATCAACCAGTGGTGAAACAGACACATAGGAGCCGAGGAAAAGAATGTGTAAGACAAAGCCCCTAGGAAGAAATCCCCGGAAAGGGAGGCAAGTCAGGAGACTAAACTAGACAACTTAATGCCTGGCCCAGAAAACAAGGGAAAAAAAGGAACAGTTGGACATGGAAGAAGGAAGGTTCAAAATAAGGAAAGCTAGCCACATGACAAGGATCAGAGATACAGAGAAATTGCGTTAGCTAGGGTCAGTATCTCACACACTCTCCTAGTCACATCTGCCTAGCTCTTTGAGCAGGAACCCGGGCCAGAGTACTGAGGATTTCTGATTCCAGAGGAGCCGAGGCTCTAGCCCAGGTTTGGTTTTGCAGCTTATTAGCTGTGCAGGAGGAGAGGAAAGTGGAGGACAGACAGGAGTCAGGGAGATGAGAGTGCTTCTCTTGGTGATGATCTGATGTGCACATCCATGTGGGGAGGAATTACCCTGCCCCGTAAGTGCAGGGTGTTTTCACACCTAATGCATTTCCCCAAGGTCTCCAGCAAAGGTGTCAAGGTGAATATCAAACAGACCTGAGGAGCCTGGGGAACTGGGCTAAGGAGGCAGTTGCCATAGTAACAGAGTGGCTTATGGTAGATGATATTGAATGATATGTCACATTCATAAATTCACTGCGCTGAGGTGGTGTCTTGGAGGAGTCATTAAAGCAAACCCAAGCTGGAGCACAGAGTGAGCGGAGGCTGGGGCTGACCTCCTGCTGCCAAGCAGTGCCAGGGTGCGCGCACAGACACGTGTGTTGCATCGGGCACTCCGGGGAGCGGGCACAGGCTTTCTGACATGGAGATGGCTGTGCTTGCAGGTGTGCTTGCAGCCAGAGGGGACACGTAGGGCTGGGCTGTTGCTGTTCCTGGGGTTTGAGTCCCTCTGGATGCTCACGACAGCTGGTGTGCTAGAAAGCCCATGGCCTGATGTTTTGTACTTTGGCAAGGGGAGCACGATTCTCACACATAAACCCAAGTGATGTCCTGAGGTGTTACCAGAGCTCTGCCACTAAATCACACTGTGCCTGGGGCAGGGCGCAGCAGCAGCTAGCCTTTCTCGTTTGATGCATTTCAAACAGTGCAAAAACTGTGATAAAGTCACCAAGGCTTTGATTTTAAGGGAGAGTAATTTCCTTCAGATTGGGGCAGAGAGAGAAGCCTTATGCTCGTTTTTTGAATGGTGCCTAAATCTCAGGGATCGGAGTGATGGAGGACGTGGACATCTAATAATTCCCATACACTTTATCCTTCCACTCTGTCTTTATATGATGCCAGGTGCCATTGAAAGACCCTGCAGGTGGCGAGGACCCAGTCCACTTGACCTGGCCTCAGATATCATGGGTAGGTCCAAATTCCAGCCCAAGCCTGGCCATGATTGGAGCAGATCAGCATATATAGATGCAGCGGGTTGGGTAAGGGTGCTAGTTTGAAGATGGAAGAAGTGTTGTACAGGGGGAGTTTGTAGGGGAATGACAAGGTCCTCTGTGCTTCTGGCTCTCATGTTCCTTCTGCAAGTACAGAGCAGGCTCAGGGTCGACGTTCATTTCCAAAGGGAAATGCCTCCAGCCCCACAAGACCTCATCTACTTGCAGGATTCAAGCAATTCTGGCCAGCCTTAATTATCTCCCGCTTGTGCACCCAGTGGAAGCAAGTTTGAGCCATACACACTAAAAAAAAAAAAATCTGCTTATTAATAACAAAGAGCTTGCAATTCCCCCCTAATTCTCTGTATATCCGTGGCCAAAAATATGGAATTATTTTGCCTCAGCACGGTTTTCAGAGAAGATTTGTTAAGTCAGCTAGCAGAAGGCTTCATTCTTGTTCAATCACTTAGCAGAGCACCAGTTTACAATGGTGATGGAGCAACTCCCTCACCTATCTGAAGGGACTTGACCCACAAAGCTTTAACACTGTGGACTGCTCATTATTTTCTGGAGAGGGATCTCTCAAATTGAAGCTGTTCCCCTTAGGGCATGGTGACCACGTGAGAAGATCTCTGTTTCGCACTGATTGAAGCTTGATACCTATCCAGCATTGTATGTCAACAGTAAGTGGAAAGAGCAAGAGAAATGTTCTCTCTCCCCCTGGTAGCAGACAGCCTGTGGCAGGAAATAGGTTCAGAGATTCAGGTAGAAGATGGGTATGAACCCAAGCTTCCCACAGTCTGCACTACTGCTGCCTGAGCAGGGGTTTGGATGGCTTCTCTTCCCTGGTTTTACGGACGGTGTCTGATGGGAAAGAACCAAGGGTGCGGGGAATGGTGCTGTTGATTGTGATAGTGCTTATTGCTGGGAGAAGTGGCAATGGAGTTTCTACAGAGAAGAGAAAATTGCCTCATTACACCTGAAAGTTGGCATTCTCCCTTGTTACTCTACATGGTAAGTGGAGGGGTAGGGAAGTTCAACAGCCAACAAATGGATCCAAACCGCAATGTTATATTTTAAATTCATGTCATGACCTAGCTCAAGATTAAACTCTAAGATAAGCCTTACTTAAAGGTAGCTGAGCAGTGGCATTTCTTGTTGTTTGCAGAAGGTCATACCTTAATGAACTTAAGATGTTTACGTTTGCCCTTCTCTCCTGGAGTGATCAAGTGTCACTTTCCCTGAAGCCCGTATCCTGGTATTGTTCAGAGCTCTTGCTGGACACAGCCAGTGATCTCGGGTCGCTCTGCACTTCAGCAGCAGCCCAGCACTGAACAACTGAGCAGCCACGTGCCAGAGACATACAACATGTGAAAATCGTATAGCATATAGTCAGTTTTTCCAGCAGGTGCCACAGAAAAAGACTTCTCACCTGCTTGTTTTACACACCCGGGGGTTTTATGCTCCTTTTCCAGTTTCAAAATAGGCACAGTGAGTGAGGATGGTGGTGGGAGGTACTTCTGTTCTCCCTTCCCCAAATAATTGCAGTTATACCAACAGATTTCAGCTGGGATGTAGGATGCAGCCCTTTGTGCTACAGGTGCTCTGATTGCAGGATGCAACACAGCCATAAGTGTTTTATGAGAAGACAGAGGTCTAAGCTTCTAAACATAGGAAGAAGTTTCATGCTCCAAATCCCAATTTCACAAGTTGCCTAAGTGCTGCTCTTGGATAGACGCATGAACTTAAATGGAAGAAACCTGTGTCATTGCCATCTGCAGTGTTGGGTCATGAACATTCCTGTGCCCACCGTCACCACTGTCACAAAGTTTAGTCTCTGATCCTTTTTTTTTTTCAATGCTCACTGTAGTGTATGCAGTTCCCCCAAATACAGCACTGCAAATTCCATTCCTACCGGTTTGGTAGTGCTGGACACCACAGAGCTAGAGTCTGTCATTAATGTAGCCGGAAGAAAATTGACATGATGAGGTCTTTTTGCTTCCTAATATCTGAATCAGTAATTAATTATCTTTATGTTATTTGGTGCTAAATGAATTTCCCCAAGTTGAGTCTGTTTTCCCTGCAGTGATATTTGGTAAGTGATCCCCTGTCTTTTTCTCAACTTGTTTCTCATTTCTCAGATTTCTTATTCCTGATTTTCCAAATCTCTCCTGTCCTGCTGAGGGATGCATTGAGTGACCAGCTGGGCAGGAGGCTGGCTGCTAGCTGGGACCACCCCACCAGTGTCCAGTCTTTGTTACCAGATGCATAGGTCTGCCTACATCAGAAGATGCTTTTACCAGACTTCCGTTGGTAAATGTTATGTACTTTCTGCTGGTGTCTGCTCATCTATCCATCATTACCACTCCATCCTGTGTTTCACCCACAGCAGGTCTCAGCTGTAATGTCAGACTTGCCTTCAGATCTTGGGTCCTAGAGCTGAGCCACACATATGTCCAGCAGAAACTCTTACATGCTCTTCATTGGAGAATTAGAGTTTGAAATGTCAACTAGGTTTAAATATAATGTTATTCAGATTTTAGTAATATCACATGCTGTAAATTTTTCTACCATGCTGGCTATTCATTCAAAATCAGTTCTCTAAGAACTCTTAGATACACACAATTCTCTTTACCAATAGGAAAGGAATTTTGTATAAAATACAGTGTTCATTGCCCTGTTTTTCCAAAATACGCAACAAAGCACACACACCTACACACTTCTTACATCATTATTTCTCAGTGTAAACGATACCCATCTCATATTGGATCTGTGTCATTACTAGAACTTTGGTTTCTAATGTACTTGAAAAACTTCTTAGCTCTATTGATTGCAACAGTGGATTTTTCTCTGCTGATCTTAACTCCCTTTATCAATTTTCTGTTCTTTTAAATGTCTGCTTTTCAGAGATTGTTAGGTATCCCCCTTCTCCCGCTGTTATTTACAGCTTTCCTGTTTTCAAGCCTTTTCAGGCGCAGTCATCTGGGAGGTGGGGAGGCAAGCAGGAGGACACACTGTTGCTGAAAAGACAAGATGGGCCCTGAGGAAAGAGGAATGTGGGACAGACAGATGGGGCAAGATGAAGGGGGGTCGTTTGACTAGAATACCTTGAGGGTCGCAGAAGAGAAAAATGGATGGGTGCCTAAGAGATTGGATTGCTCTTGGCAGCATCACAGCCTACGTACTAAAGAATTGCGACAAGCAGTTTAGAAATGTGAGCAATTGGTGGTCTCCCGTTGGTCTGCAGCTGTGCTCCATAGCTATTCTGGCCGAGTGGGTATCTCAGCAGTTTACAGTGTAAGTGACATGTTGCCACTTCACTGATCAAGGCAACACTGTCCAGCTTCAGGGAAGGAAGGCAAGACACAGGGAAGAAGCAGAGGGAATGGAGAAAGCTTCTCAGTCGTGGACACACACAAGGAGCAATAAAGTCTATGCTGGACACAAAGAGAGAAGACAGATGGAAAGAAAACAGTCATAAAACCAAGATATATAAAAAGACTGAAAAAAGACAAGCGTCCTGGTGTGATATGATAGGGTCGAGGAGAAAGCACAGGTCCAGCAATGGTGTCCTTCCCACTCTTCAGAACTAATTCCAGTTGAGAATAATGAATGCTTCCAGCTGATGGTAGAACGAGGTAGGGGATTGCTGTACACCACACTTGTCCCCACTGTATTTCTGGAGCACATCCAACAAGAATCTTCTTTGAAGCCCATTGTAGAACATGAAAAGCAACAGCTCAAAGCCAGAGGAGCCATTTGCATAACTTTATGCAAGATGTAGAAGCCATCCCTGTAGTTCCTTAAGCTCCGATCTACCATGCTCCCATAGTGAAAGATATTTTTTACACTCTAAGGCCACTGGCTCTCTTTTCCCCCAGTGGCCTCCACTCTCCTCCTTGTCCTGCTCCTCTCTCCTGCATAGCTCCCCTACCTCAGTGGACCTGGCTGAGCTCTTTGGTGATGTTGTACCAATAATCTGACATAAAGGCATAACGCCCCTTACCCTTTTCCACCAGTGACATATCCCTCTGCAATTTGCCTCATAAAAACACCGTGAGAGCAAGATCAGCATCTGTGCCTAGCAGAGGCAGTGGTGAGCATCCGATGTAGCAGAGCAGCCTGCCACAGACAGACACCTCTGGCCCGGAAATCCTGCTTGGAAAGTGGTATACATGAAACTGAGCCAGAAATGGGAATCTGCAACCAAAAGCCGTGGGTTAGAAGTTGTTTTAGCTGAACATAGTGGTTGTTGTGCTGGGTCCTGCACAGCTCCACACATGGTGAGTTATGCAAATAACACCTCAGGCTATGCTTTTCATGTCTGCAGGCTGTTTCTACATAAGCTAAGTGTCTGAATGGAAAGGGAAAAGTATCATTTGGTCCATGCAAGGTCTGGGCGCTTCACCTATTACTCCAGTCTCCTTTCTGAAGTGCAGGAGGCACCATAAATTACAGAAGCCAGCAAATGCAGAGGATAGCAAGCCTTCCAGATGGGAAAACTGCCCACAGAAAGCCACATCCCATCCACTGACTAGTTGGGTGTGCAGTGGGTTTAATCTACTTTTTTTTTTTTTTTTTGTAATTTAGTCCCCCGTGCCCTGTGCATATTGAAAAGTATGACTAGGAAGAGATGTCTGCTAACAAAAGTTGTAGCTGGAAACAAAGAGGGGCAGAAGAGCATATAAAAGGCGTTCACCCAAGATGAATAATACAAAAAGTAATTGTACTTTGCAGGCAGAAAGTCCATTTTTTAATATATTGGGGGCTTGGTTAGGTTGTTTTTTTGTTTCTTTTTCCAAAAAGAAGATTATGGCCTTGAAAGGAATTTAAATCATTCAAAACAAAGCTACAGAGCTGTTAGAGCTAGTTAACCAGGGCCACAAGATATTTCTGCATAGGTTTTAAAGGAGTTCCTGAGGCTGTTTTTCCAATGTCTTCAACATTAGTCCTTATATCCGTATTAACAGCAATTACCAAGAAGATTAGAAAGTTGCCCATGTCAGAAACACTAGTCCCAGAGAAACAGTCTAATTAAAAAGCAAATAATACAGCATTTTGATAAACACAGTGTAGGCTGATTGGGTCAAACCACCACAACTTCTGAAGGGAAAAGTATGACTTGCTGACCCGAAAAAGTTAACAAAATCAGAGAGCAAGGTGACCTAAGTGCATATAATTTTCTTGGATTTTTGAAACATTTTTTTTCTGAAACATAAAAGACTGTGAAGGAAAATAAATAGGTAGAGGATAAAGGAAAATGATTAATGGGATTAATAACTGATTTCAATAAAAGATGCAAAACAAAGCAATGTAATGGAAGTTTTTTTCCTAGAGTAGCAGAGGTAAGAAAAGGGTTTTCTCAGGGAGCCCATGTTGTCCATTTTGAAGACTACGAAGTCTTTAATTAAATATTAAAAACTATGTCAATTATATTGTCAGTGCAAAGTATACGTTTAAAAAATAGGAAATACTAGATGTTCAGCTGTCTTTCATGACAGGACTCTGAACTGCCCATAACTTTCAGATGGGTTTTCTTGGCCCTCTTCCATGACACCAAAAGAAACCGCTCTTACAAGCAAAACAAAAGGACAAACCCAGATTTTATCTGAAGAAAACACAAGAACAAGGAGGACCTGACCTCCAGATCCAACAACTTGCTCATATTCCTGGGCTAGAATATCTCTGTTCAGGAAAAGTCATGGCAGTCAGTATTTCTGATGTCCCCTTCTGTCTTCAGGAGCACATGCCTGCTACACTGACCATGGTCTTCTGAGGTTCAGGCCAGTACCAGTGCTGCCATGTCATGTCCCTCCTCAAAGCTCCTGGAGGTCTTTACCAATATACCAATATCAGATGTGTCCATAACCCGTCTGGAGGAAAGAGGAGGAAAGTTGTGGTAAATGGAGTGAAATCCAGTTTGTGGCCAGTCACAAGCGAGGCTCCCCAGGGCTCAGTTTTGGGGCTCGTCTAGTTCGATATCTTTATCAGTGACCTGGATGAGGGGATTGAGTGCTCCCTCAGAAAATTTGCAGACAATACGAAATTAAGCAGGAGTGTTGATCTGCTAAAGGGTAGGAAGGCTCATCTTGTGCTCAACATCGGGAAGGTTCCTACAGGGAAACAGCACAAGCAGACAAGTACAAATTCTGTGTCGTAAGGGAATGACTTAGCAACTTGACCACATTTCATGTAGCTCTGGGGAATGAGGACTGTCCACGATTTAAAAAGCTGAAAGACACACACAGAAATATCCCCAGTATTGCAATTTCTCGTGGTTCACTTAAGAGAATATTCAGAATACAGGGGAAAAAGAAAGGAGACATTTATAATTACGCTCACTCTAGACAGTCATGAAGAAAAGCAGGATTCAGTGAGGAGTTTGTTACACAAATGTTTCCTTTTACCTTCACTAGAGATGGGGAGATGTTGTTATGGCAAATAATGAAAGCCAAATGTGACTGATTTATTTCATGTGTTGTATTCAGGGAGGTATTGTGCAATGTACTGATTTTTTTGGGGGAAAAAAAAAGCTACATATGTGAGAAATACTTTAGTAGAAATGTTAAATGGTGTAAATAGGAGCCCTCCTGCCTTTGTCATGAAGGTTGTCAGGACTGTAATAACCATTACCCAAGCACAGTTATTTCCTAAGACAGGAATAATGCAAAAAGTGCAATCTATTTTAGGCAATTTCATATAATAATGGAAAAATCTAAGGTTGGAAAAGACCTCTGGACATCTCTCAATCACTCCCATACTCCAAGCAGGTCTCTCTTTAAAGACCCATCAAGTTGCTCAGGAACTTATTCGGTCAAGTTTTGAGCACACCCACTGATGGAGATCCCACAGCCTTGTTGAGCCCCTGTGCTGGTGCCTGGCCAGAGTTTGCTTCCCCATTGGCCCTGGTAGGCTGAAATGATATAGGTTTTGAGAAAACAGAAGCTTCTGTAACTGCATGAAGTAACTCCTGTTCCTGTCCCTTTGCAATGACTTAGAGTCTCACGTCTGAAATTCATCAGCAGCCTGGCACACAGTATCACTGATATCAGATACATCTCAATATTAGACAATAAAGAGAGCAGACTAGCAATGTACTTAGATGCCCTCGGGAGAAGTAATGCAATTGCAAGACAAAAGACATTCCAAATTAAGCTTAAATTGAGAGGAAACCCAAGGTACAGATCAATCTGGGAACCACTAATCAGGGAACACAGTCTCCTACAGGAGGTAGATTTTCATCTTGTGTTGGGCAGTTTACAATCTGACCTTATTGTTGATCCAGACATGGTCTTGACACGGAGTTCCTTTGCCACTGAATTGGCCCTTGCTTTTCTCATTTAGAGTAGATGTTCTGCTCTTATGGGATGGACGTAGGATATGTACATGCTGTGTCTCATGATGCTTGGACAGCTAACTATGTGGTGTTATGGGGCTGCACCTGTGAAAAGATGAAATATCTCAGTATTTTCTACACAGGACAATGGATGCCTGCCATCATGTTTCCAACCAAGAAACATGAAGGAGGGATTTTGCTAGGTTGCCAGTGATGATGAAGGAAGCCACAGTTGACATATCAGACTGATTAAAAAGTTATTTTTCTCAGGGGATGGCTAATGATGCAGAGCTAGAGTAGTTTGACCAATTGTAATTCTACTCACTACCATTTTTATTTGTTTGTAGGGCTCCCACTGGAGCCTGGGAACCGCGTTGTGCTGGGTCCTGCATGGACACATATCAGAAGCAGTTTGGGATATAGTAATATAAATGGATGAGATGGAGTGGGAGGAGAAACAGAGGCACAGAGATAAAAAGAGCTTCCTATAGATCATTTAGGGTATTAGCCATGAGCTGAAGCCATACAGATCTCCCGAGCTCACCCTCCCAGCTGGATGGACAGAGAACATCCCAGCTTTTAAAAAATCCTGTTTCTTCTGATTTTTTGACCCCGGTTCTGACATTTTAGGGCTTAGATCTTTTTTCCTAGTTGTTACTGGAAAAGGTGAACCTTTTTTATATCCATTCTACATCATTGTCATTTTTTCTGTTTGTTTTTCTTTTTTACACTATTCATAATGACTTCTACCCTACACTGGAAGCAAAAATGTAGCATACCATGAAATGGCAAAGATCACAGAAGACTTCAGAGCTTTTGTATAAAGCTGGGGAAAATCCTTCTCATTTCCAGGCAAGGAGTCTGAAAAGACAAAACCTCTCTAATTTTTTTATAAGGTTATAAAGCCAGACAGTTGCAGTTTAGGATATGCAAGCTGCCTTTCAGAGAGGACAGATGATTTCCAGAAAGGTAAGTGTGCAGGATGAGGCCTTCTCACTTCAGATGGTGACCAGCTGTATGGACTGAGAAGATATTGGACTATCAGCACAAAAGAGAACACCAAGAAGTTAACCCAATACCCAGTGACTATTAAAAGTGACAGAGACTTGACATTCAGTGACAATGTGAGAAAGACCAAACTGTCAACCAAACCTTGAGATGCTCGTGTATAGAACTTGAAACTGTTACGGCATGTGGAAGAGAGAAACAGAGGCATGGAAGTCACACAGGTACTGAGAAACCTGAGGGATGATGGAAACCAGTGAGGATGGATGGAATGAGGTGGTGCTTTATGTTTGCAAGAAGCAGAAGATAGAGCAGTGAAATGTTATGGCAGGGGTAAAAGAGTGTTTTGGTGCAAACCACTGCCAGGAGTGGTTGGAGAGAGAAAGAAAGTCTCATTAAGCTCCTTGGGTTCCTTCACAAAAGTAAAGATTGTTTTAGACCTAGCTCCTGTATGGGTTTAAACGTAGTAAAATTTAAGTAAAGTGTGATTGTGAGCTGACTTTTCTCACTTTAAATTTCAAACCAGACAAAAGTAGGTCTAGAATGAAGGTTTAGAAGCTTAGAAAGGTAAACTTTGAAATGTAAGAAAATGAATTATTGAGCCTGAATAAGTAGCTCTGGGACCTGTGTGCAAAGAAGGCATGGGTAGTTAAAATTCAAAATTAAAAAGGCAGAGGGAGCAGTGCAAAAAGGTATGTTTGAGAGGTTACAAACTGCAAAAAGAAACTAAGAATGACCAAAAACCTACTTGACACAAGAAATTAAAGTTAATAATGGTACTTAAGCCACTGAAATCAAGGGGGACAAAGAGAAAATTAGGACAGTTGCACACTTGAGGCAAAAATAGATCAAAAGTTACTTGCGGCTAAGACTGAAAATCTTATTTCCTGCATTAGCAGCAGCAACAATGTGATATGAAGGACATTTACAGGACTCCCAATGTAAATGAGGGTAGGGCACTAGGCATGACATCATCTGAGGTGAAGCCACTATCTAGCCATAACAGGTCCAGTAGCTGTTCTGTTGGGAAGGTGGATTTTTAGGGCTTCAGAAAATGCCCCAGTATGAATACCAATGTTTTTAATGCCATCTCTATCAGCAGCTTCTCCAATAGCTCTGCTTCCTTGGCTGAAGCTTTGCATCGTGTAGTGGTGAGTACTTAACCACAAGATTCTCCTACGTTAAAAAGTCTCTTAATTGTTCCACGCAATGCAGATGGGGCAGAAGGATGCAGATGGGTGGGGCAACCAAACCAACTATACGCCACAAGACACAGCAATTTCAGGTTTATTGCCAGGTTCCCTAATACAGGAACTTATAAATATGTTTTAGCCACAGTAATTAAGACTATAATGCAAGAATGTCCATGTATTCGACTGACAGGATATTATTCTGTCCGAATGCATTTGCATCTTCAGCAGGAGCAAATGTTTGAGTGAAAATGCTCACAATAATAGAGAGGCATTTTATCTACTAGAAAGAGGTACAATGTGGTTAAGTTATTGTCAAGTCTTTAATGTAAAAAGGGCTTTACATAGAGGTAAACTGGTAAAAATGGGAAACATTCTTTAGGGTACCAAGATTATGAAATTCTTTCCATTAACTAGATCCAACATATGTTCCTTGTTTTACACAATCTATCAGATTGTAAAGAAGATTTCTTCTGAAGCTAATAAACCCATTTTTAAAATATTCGCTCTTTGCTCATTAGCATTTGCTTACAGAAAATTGTGTCTACTGTAAAGACAGCAAAGCAGCAATTATTTAAATTAGTTTGATAGATGTTTAGTAATGCTTTGATTGAAATATCATTTTTGGATACCAGTAAGTTTGGGAAAAGCATAGTATTTAAATTATAATGATTTTTTTTCAAGAAAAAGTTTCATTTTGCACAAACAATTTTGCATGAAAAGCCCTTTTGATATAAAAAGTTCAGACGCTCACTCAAACAATGGAGCCGGTGCAGAGCTGAGGTCATTATGGTGACCCAGACACATCATTGTAAGACAGAAAAGGGGTAGATCTCTGTCAGATGAAATATGGATGAATCTACCCCCACAAGAGAATAGTTTTATTACATGGATGATGCCCAAGTAGCTTGAACTTGCTTGGAAAGTTGTCCTGTAGGACTGACAAAACTTTGATCAGGAATGAAGCTGAAGGTCACTGAAAAAAGACAATGCCAACCTCAAAGCCAGCCTGGGAGTTCTCTCATATCAGCCTACACGGTAGCAATCCATCCTGGAATCATAGGAAAGGAATTTGTGGAGTTCTCTAGTTTGTTGCTCCACCTCTGCACATGAGGAATAAAAATTAATCAAAGCTGCACTTCAAAATATTCCACAATCTCCCTGGTGACTCTGACCTAAATCTTGTCATGCAAATTAAGCCTAGTAGTTTCTAGCCTATTCAGAATGGATATGGAAGCAAGGCTACTCCCTCATTCTTTTCACTTCCTCTGAACAAATACCTTAAATCCATTTTTTCACTTGGAGACCACTACCCAATTGGTCTACCTCTTTCTCAAAATCCTTCTCTAAACTGCCAATAGCACTCCCGCTGTGACCCTGCCTATTCTGAGTCCAACAAAATTATTACTGCACATGCTTAAGGAATGGCAAATAGATATAAAAATATGAATTTATTTTTTTTCCTACTTTCAACAGCAGTGTGACTTACGCTTGCCCTGTGAGACGTTGTTGACTCTCAGGTCCTCTTCTACAGTATTATTGCCAAGCTAGACATTTCCTGCGCAATACTTGCTGGCATATTTATTCTTCCCTGGAAGGAACAGCATGTTATATTGATGACTATCAAACTTTACTGAATTTCTTCAGTATATTTTTCCATATTGTCAGGATTATGCTGAATTTTAAGCTTTTGTCCTTAAGACTGTCCACCCTCAAATGGAGTGGACAGAGGAGGAAGGTATGGTGAAACGTTAGATGAAAAGGTCAGCAGAAATCCTCATTTACAAGATATGAGGCTTTGGTGGGTGGTTTTTAACTGCTGTCATTCGAATGGGCACCCAGAGGTAGATTTGGTCTTCAGGTCAAAATGAGAAGATTTGTAGTTCAGAAATGTTGAGAATGACTGTGTGTAGATGCGGCACTTCAGGACATGGTTTGGTGGTCATGGTAGTGTTGGGTTGATGGTTAGACTTGGTGATTGTAGAGGTGTTTTCCAACCTTAATGATTCTATGATTCTAGGACTAACCCCCTCCTTCTACCTGGCAATTTAATGCGGAGAGGACATGAGCTGCATTGCCTATTTAAACATTAGCAGTCAACTTGGAAGAAATGTATTAGATATGGAGCTGGCCAGAAAAACAGGATTTCTATCTTTTCTCAATAAAAATGTGATTCTGAGACAACAGCAACAGCAAATGTGATGTAGGTGTCTGCTTCACTAATGAGCAACATCCCAGGCTCTGTACCACCACCATGAACCCAGGTAGGTGGGCACCACATCTTCACTGTAGATTTAGCATAAGTATTAAGCCTCAGCTCCATAAAAAAAACCAAAGCAAAAAACTCAAATGAAAATATGTTGAGGTCGGTAAAAACGTTTTTGCTAACAAGACTTCATTTAATTACCAAATCTGTGAGCACGGCTGATCTGCTGCTATGAGAAAATCTTGTTCAGCTCTGGCTGTGCCAATACTTGCTGTTGGGTAGGAGCACACAGGAAGGGAGGCGAACACACAGCCAAGCTGTAGTAATCACTGGGAACTGTCTGAAAAATATTCTCTGCCTAATTTCATTTCCTCATCTTCTTCTCAGGCAAGCACCCACACCAGTTTTGGAGTGAGGACTGAGTAACGTTCCCCTGTTTGATCTTCAACAAGCAGTGTGGTCAGTATTTCTTTCAGTGCACAACTAAAAGCGAACTTGTTGCGTGCAGTCTGCACCAAACAATAATATAACTGGAGGAATGGAGGGGAACAGATGGATACCAAAATGAAAATCATTCAGGAAATGCAACAGCAGCAGAGGCGTGACTTCTCAGCAAAGCCATCCACATTGTGACAAGCTCATCTCTAACCATGAGAAATTTCTCTTGCAAAAGGCTTGTCCCTGCTGCTCATGTCTACACAGCCCCAAATACAGCTGTGTGAAACGTCAGTGCTAGAGCGTCATTGCAAATGGCATCATGGAATGCTGTAAGAGAATGATCACTGATAGGTGTCTTAGAGAACAATTGCCTCAGAGGTTTTTTTTCTAGTGGACTTTGCAAATCCCCTAAAGATTTGTGTAGATATTGTACGGCTAAATGCACAGTCTTTTTTATTTCAGTTGTTCTTTGAAAGAGGCAAATGGGTTTTGATGGGCTTGTTATCACAGCTAAGGAGAGGAAAGAAGATACAGGTGCTAATTTTGGAACAGACAACGTATCTCCTCTTGTCCTTCACCCCCTCCTCCCTCTGTCCCTGGAAAAATCCCCACCCCATCGTGCTATGGCGTGAATCAGCACCTTTCTCTGGAGCTCTCCAATTAAGATTCAGCAGTGCTTGGAAAGCAGCAGTCAGCCCACACTGGACTAATTAATTTTTCCTGCCTGAGTAATTACAGTCCAGAGGTGACCATGAAAGCCAAGGAAATAAATTTGTGTTTTACTGAGATCCTCATCAGTCACGGAGCACTAACCAAGCATTAAAAAGAATGACCAGAGTCAGAGCTGGCCCCTGAACAGATAAAGTTGCTCTGAAACTGCTGAACTTCTATGCTGGTGATAGCAAACACACTTCACAAAATCTTTTTTTTTTTCCTGGCCCAATCAGTCAGTTGGCACAGTCACTCTCGTGAAAGTTTAAACTTATCTCCTTCACTGGCACTCACATTCCATACAACTGATTCATATTCTAGCCAAAAACACTTCAAAGCTCAGTTTATAGAGATGAGCGCGATCATTTTGCAAATATCTCAGTAAGTGTTGGGAGTGACTTTCCCACTTTCCAAACAGAAACAATCTGCTGCTCTGCTGAACCAGTGCATTGCCATCAGCACATCAACCTATTTTCCAGGAAAAACTTTTCTAAATGCACCAGGGTTCCAAGCAGACAACTGTCTGCACATACTGCTTGTTGATACACTCATTAAACGTCTCCCTCAGCCCTAACAGAGAGCATCCCAGGGAAATATTGTCTCAGGAAACCCACAGTTTTCTTCCTTCCCTATCTAATTTTACTGAGGAGTTAATGCAGTCCTAGATGAAGCAACAAATGGTTTTGGCCGGTGACGGGGAAGATCAAGATTTTGCTACATGGCAAAGAACTGGGACATGTGGCTCTTCCAGAAGTAGGTGTGAGGAGTTGTGGACAGGAAGTGTCTCCCTTGGAAGGGTGCAGGTGGGATGGATCTCACTGTAGAAGTGCCATGGCATCGTGCCCAGCTAGAAGTGATTCTTCTGCCCCAGTCAAACAGGGTGGAACAGTCCATTGGAGTGCACGCGTCCCAGGGTCACTAATAAGTAGGCATTCAATCTGAGCTTTGGTGTTTGAGGGATTTTTGGTGTTTTTTTCCTCATGCAAAGAAGCTGGTTAGGTTTTTCTTGGCCACCTTTTCCAGAATGGACTTCTTTTTTTGCCGCCACGTTTAGATGTAATGGCCATTCAATTCCTCCGGATGAACATGCTTTGAAGAAACATTGCATTTGGAAAGGCCCAAGCCCTGAGTTCGGCAAGAACTTGTGGAGAGGGATGAAACTGTTGGGATTCTTTTGCTTTGCTCTTCCTCCATGTTTCCTTCCCACCATTCCCCCTACTGTCAAGCAAAAAATCTTGGTTTTTGACTCTACCAACCTCAGCGAAGCAGAGACTGAAGGGGCCCTGAGGCGCTATTACCGCAATGAATGGCGTGCCAAGAGCTTTTTGTCCTTCAACGTAAGCAGCTCGCAGCATGGCAAACCCACTCCATTGGGACACAGAGGTTAATAAAAACACAACAAATAATTAATCAACATGGTGGTTTGAAAGCCAATGTTGGTGACAATTACCAAATTTGCATCCCAGAGTAATGGTGTTTTGCGATAAGATAAAAACGTCCCCCAAATTCTCCCGCCCCCCCGCGCAATGGCACCAGGAAGATGATTTCTCTTGACGCGCTGAACTTTTGAACCCGATGAAAAAATCTTTTTTTTAGTTATACAAGAGAGTCATTGAAAGTTCATTGCCCTTTCTCACATTTGCACCACCAAAGGGACATAAGGAAAAACATCAAGTGTAATATCCGTCAATGTTAGTGAGGCATTCAGAATATATCACTGATGCATAAATAACCCAAATGAAACTCCAGTAGCGGGAGGAGGGTCTGGAAGAAGAGAGATAAACAACAATATTTAATTATAAATTGCATCAAAATTATTGTCTTTACTCATCAAAGGACTTCTCACAATCATTCCTTTGGTTCTGATGTGAGCCTGAAATCCTGAGTGCCCCCATCCAAAAGCTCTGGATTTTTCTTGGTTCACTGGCTACTTTTTCCTGCCAAATCTCATAAAAATCCAGACACCAATTTACCTAACACGAGGGGTGTGAAATCCCCACTTAGGGAAGGTGAAGTTAATTGGAAAAGAAAAAAATGGTAAATCCAGGCCACTGAGCAGTTTGAATTGGCGAGCTCCCTGTGACCTTGATTTGTCATGTTTCCATTTTCCTGAAATGTTTTTCCCAACACAAGTTGGATAGAAAAATCTCTCCACTGGAATCACCAAGCATTGGCTTTTCCTACCCTTTAAACATGGCAGCGGGTGTGTGTGCTTTGTATAAGGCAAATGCGGATGAAAAAAGTCTTCTGATAGAACTTGCAGAAGAAAGCAAGCATCCAGCTTGCACAGGTAGCATCTAACGGGAACCCAGAGCTACTGAGCAGTTGCCGCTACCAATGCTTTTGCAAAGAAAATTCTCTGGAGCACCTTCATTTCTATAGGCAGAAATTCAGGCAAAGGATGACCAACAACATGCACTTTGAATGAGGTCAGGCTACACAGTCAGGAAGTTGTCTGATGGTGAGAGACTCGCTGAAGACCCTCAGCCAAAAATGCTTCAGCGATATGGCCCACAAGGACATAGAAACCCCAGCCTGGCAAGATCCCCGTTGCCAGTGAGGCTGAAGAAAGCACAGGAGGATGTAGACCATGGACTGGTCTTGCACTAAGGAAGAGATGATCTTGACAGCCTCAAGTCAAAAATAGACTGGGAGATGTTAAATGGAAGAAAACGAAAGGTTTCCTAGTCTGTAATCCCTGGAGAGGCTCTTATATTCCTTTCTAACATATATCCATTAATTAATGAAAATAAGGCACTGTCACATGAAATGGAAAGAAATCTAAAATTACTGCGTCCCTCCCTGGTTGTACCACTACTTGGATTGTTTGGTGAGGGATCGCTTCCCTACTTCTATTTCCTCACTGCATGATATCGCCGATCAATAGCTTCTGCTCTTGCTGGTGAAGACACAGTCTTTGTACATCAGCTTTCCTCACGTTAACCTGTATGGAAATACAGATGGAGAGGCAAGAAACTGTCACAGGCGGTGAAAGCCCCCATTGGTGCTAACATACACCTTGTTGTCAGATCCAACTCAAAGTGTTGTCAAAATCTAACTGGTTGGTAGAGGAACAGAAAAGACAGCATGACTGTGGAACCCTTACCCACAAGGTATGGATATTCCCCTCTCAGTGAGTTGATGGGCATTTTTATGGCTTTCAGTGGGACAGTGTCTATAAAGGAGGCAGGGAATAGCTACTGGCTCTATTGCCTGCAGTGGTATCAATGTGTTGATTTGAGGATGTGATCAGAAATGGTCTTGGGTCATTAAGAGACTCTCTTTAGCCAGAGCTTTGCGTCAGTAATGCTGGATCAGGCAGCTGTTACGGTAACCTGCCGTGCGAGAAGGGCAAATAGCATGATCAGGAAATCAGCCTGTGATACCCAGCTGACACTCAGAGAATCATAATAATGCTAGATAATGAAAAAGAGAGAATTTTAAGAGGATACAAAAGCAAGAGAAAGAAAACTTGAGGGTTAGTGTGAGAAATTAAATTATTGGAGAATTTTCTGACACGTACTCAACATCAAGGTAACCAAGTGGAGATGTACTTAGGCTGAGATAGGGATGTATGGCACATGACACAGGAGAGGACAGGGACAGAGATAGTTGAATACACTTAATATTGATGTATAATATAAAGAGCAAGGGTGACAAAGTTACCCTCAAGTATTATACCTGATTGAAAGTGGCAAGAGAGTTGAGCAGGAGATTTCCAGGAGAGGAAAACCCACTCCTGTCTGAGCGATGCAGAATGAGACACGCTTTTTGTGTGTTTTGAAAAGTTGCAGAGGTAAAGTCAGGGAGGAAATAAAGTCAGAGCAGTATCTCCTCTAGTCACTAAGTCAGCAGGAAAGAACAGGAAAAATGTATACAAGTAATTATTTTCTAGCCTCAGGTATTTTAGATATCTTTTTGTTTATTGAAAATCAAGAGCAAATGCAAACTTTATTTCCATGTGCCAATGAAATGAACGAAGTCTACAACTTTCCAGTTAAAAAATTAATTATTGATTAATCTTCCTTCTCTTCCTCCCCCAATATATATTGAAAAAAGACATTTCACCCTATATAAAAAAGCTTTTCAATCTTAGTTCATCCTCCCATTTTCACTCCACTAGCCCGTGCTGTCCATATATATTTATTGTCATGGTAGAGCTCACTGAGGCTTGCTGCTTGTTAACCTCTGAGCATGTTTTCTCTCTAATAATCCATTACAATTTCCTAAAACATACCTGGATTGATGATGTTGTTTATTCTCTATAAATTCACATTGTCTTTTTTCTAATCGCATTTCTAATGTCTAAACATTTCTTCGTAGACCCTTGCATAGAGAATCATCTGCCTGGACAGTCACCCTGTGTGCTTGTGGCATTTTCCAGGTGAAACAATCCTGCCTTTGGTTCAGAAGAACACCTGTAAACATTTACATTTTTACAACAAAAAGAAAGAAGTGACACATGGAGAGTTTGTGGAACTAAGGACGAAGCAAAAAAAAGTGTCATTTCCAGTCTCATTAAATTCCTTAGGGATTTTGTGCGTGCATGTTTTCTTTTGTTTAATGAAAATAACAAAACACAACAAACAATTTCTTTTTTATTTGAGCATACTGCCCTCTTTCCTTGGTTTGGTGAATTAACAATTGATTATTCAGTTTCGACTGACAGAGAATTTATTTGCCTCTCTGCAATTCCTCCCATTCAGAGCATTCACAGCTCCATAACTTCTCATGAATAATGTACTAACTAGCATAAATGTGACACTTTCGTATATGTGGCCTGATCTGATTAATTGAGACCCACAGCACCCTGTGATCTATGTTATCTCATCCTGGCAGTTGATATACATTACATTGACCTGAAATACACTTTTAATTGATTTTTATCAACAAATCCAAGGAGCTGCAGTTTGATATTTGACTCTGCTTGTACACAGCCTGGATCTTCACTCCAGTTGCACTGCATTTTGTACTTTGACGAATTTCTCCAGCACAACAAAACACCTCATTTATATGTTAAAATGTTAAAGAAAATATGGCATCAAGGGATAAGAGACCGAAATGCAAAACTGCACTGCTTAAAGCCTTATTAAGATAAATATACATCAAAAATGACAAAAAGAAGTTTGGTACACCATAAAAAAAAATCAATAACACTGTACCAAGAACTAGAAAACAGCTTGGATATGAAATTTTTTTTTAAAAGTCCAAATTCAGTGCTAATTATCAATAAAAGTCTGGAATGAAGAGTGTAATATAACGCTATAATTTCTCATTTGATTTTCTCTAAAGAAAGTTATATATCTTCTGCTGAAGGCCTGCAGCAAAGGAAATTGAAGCCTCAGAGGCTCTGGAAAAAAGGAAAAGCTCCTTTCTAGGAGGGTGGTGCAGCGCAGGCTACCAGGGAGGTGGGGGATGTCTGCCAGCTGACATTTTCAAGACTCATCTAGACAAAGCCGTGGTTGCCCTGCTCTAGTGTTGAGGACAGTTCTACTGTGAGTAGGAGGCTCCAGAGACATCAGAGGTTCTTTCCACCATCCTCACTGAGCTCTCTAAATAGCAGGATGACTTGGAAGATGAGAGGATCAAAGATCCACCTCACTTGCTGGATGGCTTCCACTGAAAGTTTCTTCTGCTTGTCTGTCACCCCAGGCAGCCCAAGAATTTGTGCATGGCGAGACAGGTTTTCTGGCATAGTCTTGCCATTGCTGTATGCACAGAAAGCACCACTTCCATGGCGCTTTTAGTGTTTCCCCAGAAACACTCTCAGGCAACCTTGGGCTACTTGATAGCATCCTTGATGTAGGAGCACTCCTTTGAGTCCAGCATCAGCTCAGTCCTTGGTCCTCATCCCTAGTCCAGCATTTCTCACAATACTGTGATGCCCATGAACTTATGGGACTCTGTATTGCACATGTGCCTGGCAAGACCTGAAGAGTCAAAGCTTTCATGATGTGCTGCTACTATAAGTGCATTGGAAAGAAGTTACAGATCCTAAAGCTATTGGAGAGCATAAAATAGCACTAGATCCTGTCCCAGAGCAGATGAACGCAAAAACATCGTGAAAAAGGGTGAGCTCTCAGCAGAACTGGCCCAACTGCAAGCTCGGATGCACATTGTATTTGGTTTGGCTACTAAATGCCCTGACAACAGTTAAATAAAGGGTAGAGGATAAAAAAGCCTTGATGAGAATAACCAAGGCCCTCGCTTGCATCTCTTGGTGGCAGAGGTATGAACAAAGCTGGCAAGCACAAGACAAAATGGAATAGACCCAGAGGTAAGTGGAGAAAATATGAGGGAAAAAATGTGTCAAAACAGTGAAAAGCAAATAAAGAAATATAGAAGGGGAGAGATAAATATACAAAGGAGGACCAATGCAGACAGTGGATAAAATGCCTTAAGAAAAATGCCTCACAATGGACTTGTATCTCATAATCATAGGGAGATCAACTATTATGCAAGAGTCTGCAGATCAGAAAAAGCCTAGAAAAGAAAGCATGACACCTGCGATACAAGTAATGTCTCAGAATATCAGATTTCATACATTTATGACACTAGCGCATTCCAAAACAGCAGAAAGTTGGTTTTTTTTTAAAGATCTGACAAGCACCAGATAAGGGCTGAGCCTGGCAGAGGCACACAAACACACAGGAAATTGAACGGGAGGTAGACGTCGATGCTGCTGTGACCAAGCGAAGCTACAAAGGCTTCCACTCATTGTGCCAAGGGAGAAAGTAAACCCAGAGCTAAGCAAAGAGAAATTAAAATTTCATGCAGGCTCTAAGGCGGTGTAAAACACAAACATCCCAGAAAGGATATTCATCGGCCAAACAACACGGGAATCATTGCTTTCAGCGGTAAATGAAAGGCATCCTGACATGAAATCAGAGATAAATAATCCATACAAAACCAGAGTAGTGAAACGGGTAAGTAAACATAAAATATTCAGAGCAGATAGTATGATGCATCTGCTAGCAAGAGAGGAGTCCTTTCCGATAACCCAATATTGCCAATATTGTTGCATCTTCAGAGCCGACAGTTTCAATGGGTGCAGAGCTTTAGACACAACTGACCTCCTACATACTTCCTTCTGCACAGAGAAGACATGACCCTGAATGAGGTTGTGACCTTGACCTGACAGAAATTGATACTGCAGAAAATATCAACCACATCAGTTGTGGCATGGGTGTAAGGAGGTCCTCAGAAGCCCAACTAGTACCATTCCTGTGATCTTTTCAGGGGACCACGCCTCCGGCTATCACAAATATTAAGAAATGCTGAGAGTTCATCACTGGCTTGCAGATGAAAGCAGACCAGATCACCAGGCTCTGATGTCTGGAAAGAGAAACTCAGGAGTACAGGGAAACCATTCTGAAGTTGAAAGCTCTCCTTCAAGTTGGCCTTGATTAGGAAAGGTCAGACTGGCTCCACAGATGGGTCTCTGGCCATCATGCTTCATACTTGGTGGAGAAGCTCAACTCAAACCTTCCTTCTGACTGAGCCAGAAGGGAATTTAAAGCTGTGCATCCTGTGTCTGCTTTATCTGCTATGAAGGCGTGTGAATACCTGCTGCTGTCACGCTGCCCCCAGAAGTGTGCAGACAAAGAGAGATGAGACAAGTAGATGGGTTTGGGGCTGTGCTGCAGCTCCTGTGCAGTCCCATAAATCTTAAGAGAGATAAAATCAAAGAATCATTGGGTTGGAAGGGACCTTCCAAGGTCATCCATTCCAACCCCCCTGCAGTCAGCAGGGACATCTCTAACTAGATCGGTTGCTCAGAGCCCCATCAAACCTGGCCTTGAATGCCTCCAGGGATGAGGCCTCCACCACCTCTCTGGGCAACCTGTTCCAGTGATCCACCACCCTCATAGTAAAGAACTTTTTCCTAATGCCTAACCTAAGTCTACCCTTCTCTAGATTAAAACCATTGCTGCTTGTCCTATCACTACAAGCCCTTGTAAAAAGTTCCTCCCCAGCTTTCTTCTAGGCCCCCTTCAGATACTGGAAGGCTGCAATAAGGTGTCCTCAGAGCCACCTTTTCTCCAGGACGAACAACCCCAACTCTCTCAAAGAGCGATGTTTCCACATCTCCTAGGGCAGAGAAGTAGCTACTGAAATGATTATGCACAGTTTTAGAGATCATGATTTAGCCATCTGGGGCCTGATCTCACATGTGGGTCTCAACCAGATGGAATCTGCACTGTAGGGAGAGCTGAGACACAGAGACACACCTCCCTCTAACGTTTCTCTTTAGGTCTCTTCTGGAAATTGCAACCCTACATGCCCATGCTAGATCCTGATTACACAGCAGTTTCCCATCAGTGTTTTTCCACTCATGCCCACTGAGTTATGCCTGATTTGCATCAGTGTAATGGGAGAGAAATCTAAACCACTAAGCAATCACTAGTATGTCTCCATGGCATGTAGCAGAGAAGCTTTTGGGGAGATTTTGGGCTGCTCTTTGCTTACCAGCTGGCTTTCAAGGCCACAAACAGATCAGTTACGTGGGGAATAGTTGATAAATGACAGAAACAGAATTATGCTGTAGACTTCCCTTCCTGGGTCAGGCAAGCAAATGCCTGAGGAGATCAAGTATTTACTTGAGACCTATCCAGCTGAGATTCCTTGATGGCTCTGACAGCAAGGAAACGGGATGCAAGCGGCCCAGGAAGACTACGTTTCATATTTGGATAGAAGCATGATTCACCTTCCCAGTGTTTCCTCTAGTGCCAGATATTTTGCCTGTTGCTATATGGAAGACACATTGCTCTCATTACTGCTAGCTTTGAGAATAAAGGTTCTACCTTCCAGCATATTCTGCAAAATGGCACCTTTACATGTTTGTCAAGTGGTTACGGGCTCAGGAGCTTCCCTTAATTGTTTGCAGTTGCTTTGTACTTGCAGTGCATATGGAAGAACCCAGATGACCAGGGCCTCGCAGCACTGAACATTACAAAGATACTTTGGGAGAGTGGGTGACCTGATGCAGAAAGTAGGGCTGGGAGGAGAAATAGGGTGCTGAGAGGGCTCACGGTACAATAACTGGTCATGGGCGAGCCAGGAGGAGACTGTCCGGCCTGGACTAATGCACCAACATTGCTGACAATGTGGTTTACTTGAGAAGAATTCCAGGTATGCCCAAAGAAGTTCTTGGGAGCTGATGCTAGCCACATCATTTGTTCCATAGGTTTCCGGCAGTGATTCAGTCTTGCCTTAGATGGAGATAACACTCCTCCTAGTAAACTGAAGTAGCCAGGAGGGTGGGAAGTGAGCTTTCCAGACAGAGAAGACAGGTTAAAGCCTTTGCTGCCTCGCCAAGACCCTCTTCTGTGCTTGTTCTGCGTGTGGGCTGAAGGTCAGTGTCTGGGTGGGTAAGCATCAGCTGCACTCACTTCCATATAGCTCAGAACTACTTGGTGCCTCTCAGGGATCCCGTTTTTTACAGTCCTCCTTCTCAGGCTTGTGTCCCTTACTGCTCATCAGTCCCAGGCCCTTGGGATGAGTTCTCACTCTGGGAAACAAAGCTCTCTAACCAAGCACCTTTAGGGGCTTTCCAGGACCCCATGAAGAAAGGCCAAACGTATGCTCTGTTTGGCTACTTCCAGATTTGTAGCGCGAGAAGAAATTATACTGATTAATACCCCAATGAAACATTTGCTAGGTTCATCAGGTTCAGTCTGATACTTTCTATCAGTATTTCTCCTTGACTTCAGAACTGTTGTGCATTGACCACGTGCAGGGATCGGAGCTGGCAGGTTCAGGTTGCGACCCAAAGATTCAGATGTACATCCAGCTGCTGCTTCCCAAATGTAGGTGGACAGAAGTGTCTTCTGACTACAGAAATATTTACCGCAGTCACAAACATGCAAACCTAAGCTTCTGCTGACAAATGCATGCAGAAATTTACTGGGAAAGGAAGTAGGAGGGTGACAGAATCAGACATCATGGATCTGTGATTATGATCTAAATTATTGATATTCTTATTCAGAGTCAAACTCTTTATTGCAGCTGAATGTTAGATTATGACAGCTAATGGCCTATACAGTCTATTTGCTATATTAGTTATATCAATCACCTAAACTACACCTAGTTCTCTCAATGTGCATGACTCCAAGAGTTGAAAGATTAGTGCAGAGGAGAATTTGTGGATAGTAATTAAAATAAAAGCACTGAGTGCATTTCCATAGAACTTGGTCCCTTCACTGATTTACAATGATCGTTTACGTATGTCATTTTCCTTAGTTTTGGGTTTTTTTTTTTCACATGAAAGGTTCTCGGGGGAGCAAGATTCTAGTGAAAACAGCTATGACTTACTTCCAACATGGAGCTCAAGCTGGGAGGGAGCTGCTTAGACACTGAATTGCCCTGAGTGTCCTCTTCATGTTTACAACTGTCTGTCAAAGCGTGGGGCAGCTGAACTGTCACAGGACTAAGATCTCCCCTCTTGCTCCAGGAATAATGAAGACCAAGAAAAAATCATTGCTGAAGTCCTAAGTTCAGGTACTCAAACATGTGCACATACAAACTTGTAGCATCTTTTTAACTAAAGAACAAGTTAATGACAAACAAAATGTTCTTCTGGATAATTCACATGTGGAGCAAGTGGCTACATTTGTCAATTAATTATTCAGACTAAACGGTCTAAGCAGGGTAACAGTGTTATCTGTTTATCTTGAAGTCATTTCCCACTAAACAAGTTCCGGGCATGTTTTCCTCTCTCTAAGAGATCAATATCCCTCATGTTTGCCTGCCATAATATTTACACTTGAGCAGGATTATTGAGAAGGGCAGAAGTTGGACAAAGCACCTAGAAAAGAAAGCCACAAGCGAATGCTTCAAACTTTACGATTCACATTTATTTTGAAAAATGTTTTGTTAAAAATACTCCTACAAAGGCATTGGAGCAGTGGGTTTCTGTTTCCTTTATAAATACATCTGATTTATTTTTTTCTTTATTTTTCTCAGTAACATTGAAAGACATCTGACAAAGCCAGGGGGAAACCCTGGTCTGAATGGAAGACACATCCCTGTGTAACAAGGACCTGCACACTATCTCCCCATTCACAATTAAAAAAATACAAATACTGTCATGAAAAGTGTTATATATTGTCCACAGGGCCACGGCCAACATACAGGATGATGAAGAGTCAGAAACCAGGGTTGGGGACTCCCCTGGAGCCCAGGTGACATATCCTTGGACTAGTGTTAGAGGGATGACAAGATGTAGCATTGACTAGATACGCTTGTCTTTGGGCAGTTGAAGAATACACATAATTTCCCTATCCTGTACTGCCAGCTCCTTCCAAAGCCGTGACATGGAGATAAGAGCCAAGCAAAATTTTCTCTCCCTACAAACCTTCCCTACGACATCAGCAGCTCCTCCACAAATCTTTCAGTGAAGGCTGATGGCTTCACATCTTGTCACATTGGAGGAGCAGTATGAGCAAACCACATTAATTCAACAGCCTGACAGGCAAGAGGATTTGTTGCCACCATGCTCAGCCACCTTCTTTCCATCATTTCCATCTTTCCACATTACTGCCACCTCCCCATCTCACCTTTCAGGCTTCCTTCCCTCCAGGACCTTCTTGTTTTCTCCCTTGCATTGCTGACCTGGGCTTTAGTCTCTGAGCTAGGAAAAGATCTTACCTGCAAGGACTCTTTTAAAATGGGATATATGGATAGCTATCTTGGCTCTTCAGTTCCTCAGAAGCCCATTGATATATGGTATTTGGGGCTGCAGAGGGCAGTTTGACTCTGTGCCCAGCTCACCCTCAGTGGAGGTCTTTGAGCTCTCTTGCAACTCAGTGGTGTCCTGCACCCCACCACTTAGCTTGGCTAAGGGAGTGGGGATCTCAGCTTTACTTGGGACTAGTAAACATGAGGCTTCTTTCTCCAGGAGGAACTGCTACAGCTTGGCTCTGCCTTCAACACTCCCACAAAACTTAAAATGGGGCCTCGAAGCACGCCCTGGGTAGACTGACTTCACAGCCCATCCTAAACAGGCAGCATGGCAGGGAGTGGCACAAGCCCGGCAAAACCTTGCCAAAGCGAGCCTGGGAATAGAAATCATGTTCTCAGACTAAGTGTGCTCATTGCCCTGTGGGTAAGAGGCAGGACTGGACCCTTTTCCCTGAACTATTGCATGGGGAGATTGACCATGGATCCTGACACACCTGCCCTGGTTTCATACAACTTTCTACTTTATCCAGGAACATCTGGAATGCACGGTGGCTGATGTTTCCAGGGGTGAAAGGGAGGAAGACAGATAAGCAGTGGGAGGACTTTTTCATGGGAAGAGATGTAGCTAATAATAAGTTCCCTGCAGAGAAGTGCTGAGCCAGCTCCAAGGAAGGGAATCCTTGGTGATGGCCCAAACCTAAAGAAACCACCCAGCCCTCCTGTGCTGGGGAAGGGGCAGAGGGCAAAGAAACAATGCAGAGAACAGCGAGCTTATGATGTAAACAAGCAGTATAAAAGAAAAGGGTGCAAGGGTCACAGGCTGAAAAGTGAATGGAGAAGTCACTGGAGGAGGGCATCCAACAGAATGTGCCCCGATGCAGGGGTCTATGCTTGGATCCACAAGTGAAGGAACAGATGCAAACCCCCAGTCCCTGGTTTCTCCCCCTGCAGCTCCAGAAGGCCAGCAAGGGGTGTGCTGTGATGTGTAGTCTTCATTCAGGAGGGCCATCATGAAGAAGGGAGGAGTGAAGCCAAGACCTCAGCAGGAGAATCTGGATGATCTAGGAGAAGAACCACAGCCTGGCACACTGGAGATGTGTGTACCACAGATTGCTTTCCTTGCAGAAGTGGCACATGTCAGGGCACCCACAAACTACAGCTGTCTGAGAGCTCAAGCTCATGTTTAGTCTCTCCACTTCCTCACCCTCCATGGAGTCTTTCCTTCCACCCCTGCTCAAGCCGGGTTTATTGCTGGCCAGATCCTCTCACTGTTTGAGGAGACACGGGTGACCAGACTCGCCTGTCATCTGTACACATGGCTGGTCCTGGGTAGGGGGAGCTGGGGTTTCTTCCCCTAACTATCAAACAGCAGGTTCCTTCCACAGCTTGGAAGAAAACTCTGGAGCTTGAAGGCAAGGTGGTCAGTGCTTCTACCAGCCTGAGGGACCTAGCCACAACCTGCCTGTGTGACCCTGAGCAAGTCTGTACTCCAGAAGCATCACAGTGTTTTGGGAACTCCTGCAATTTGAACTCAGCTGTTTAAACAGGAATTGTTGGCTTCTTTGTGGCTGTCAATCTTTATTTCTCTGTAACTCAGTCCTGCAGAAAGCCTTGGCTTGCTAGGATGTGTGCTTTAGGACTGTGAGGTGCTCAGGTACGGTGGGAACAGATACAGTGCTCCCTGGCCAACATGAAGCCCACAGCCCTGCAACTTGTATTCCTCACATGGGGGCTGGGCTGTCCTGCAATAAAAGCTGTGATTCTCATGTGACCCCCGTGCTCCTGGGATCATAAACACAGGAGCTGGGATTTTCAGAGGAAAAAAGAACCACCAGAGAGCTTGTAAAATCATCACCTAGAAATACATTGGTCCTCTCTCTTCCAGTCCCTACTGGAGCTCAGAGGAAACCAAGCAAAAAGCCCAAGTTAACCAAATATTGTGTCCCTTCCCTGGTCTCCTACATCTTACAAGGGTCTGCAGTGGGCCAGGACCATGCAGCCAGGGCCCCCCTCTGCTCCAGACAGGACCTCCTCCCACATTCCTGGGCTGCTCTGCAGAGGGGGACGAGTCACTGCTCATGTCAAACAGATTTCAGTGATGTCATCGAGGTAGCCTAAGCAACTTTTTTTTTTTTTTTTTGTCTGGTTCTAAGTTGTTCCCAGGACGTAAAGAATGAATTCAGCTTTAGAGCTGGGCAAGCACTCACAATGGAACCTTGCACTTAATTCCTGTCTGGATCTTGTTCTGGAGCCCCCAGCACTCCATGCCTGCTCCAGGGTGCCTCTGGGATTTCACTGCATGCACCCAGCCTGGCCTTGCATCACGCCATTGCATTAAGACCTCTTTGCCCATTTTAGAAGCCTGTCCTAGGCTCCTTTTCTGCATTTTCGTCCTTGAGGCAGCTCGCATGGGTCCATTTCGACTCACGGTTACACAGCCAAGCAACCAGCAGTGACTGTTCATGCAGGCTGAGCCAACTTCCAATGCAGGCAACATCAAGGCAACAGTCTCACTGTCAGAAACCAAACCATGGCACAGGAAGGAAAGGGACCTCTCCTCACCCCAGCAGCCCTCTCTGTCCATCAGGTTCTCTGAATCATAAAAAAAGGTTTGAGGCAAGGATGATTCCACGGGGAGCTTCCACATGACGGACCACCAAGACTGTCTCCCTTTTCGCTTTCCCTTTTTGTTTTCCCTTTTTCCCCCTGCTGCTGTTTGAGGCGCTGATGACACGCTGCAGCTCTGAGTCCCAGGGATGCCGTGTGCTACACAAGCAATTGGAGGGGGAACTAAGTGGCTACGTCTGACACGGGAAGCCCTCTGGCTCCACACAGAAATCCTTCATCAGTAAGAGTGAAGAACAGAAAATCAATGATGCTCAATAGAGTATTTGGGCTTTTAAGAGATTTAAAATGTGCCAGTCCCAAGAAGACGACGGTATAAAAGAAGTGCTGTACGAATTCTGTTCTACATCCCACACCCCCAGGCATCCGTGACCCAGAAAAAAACAGAAGAGATGTTTTTGTGTTGAGGAGGTATATACAGATTTCTCTTCCACAAATTTGTCCAGTCATCTTCTGAAGCTATCTAATGCTTGGTATCAACGTGCTCCAGCAAGGAGTTCCACCCTTCAATCACTGTGCTTTGTGCCAAAGAGTATTCTGCCTCACCTGCCTTAGTGCCAAACAGTGACTGCTGCTTATTCACCTCACTCACATCTTTCCTGATTTAATGGCATGGCAATTTTCCTATCATGACTTACCTCTACCAGCCCAAGAATCAAAATCTATTTATCTTGTATACCTCCCAAAGACTCGTGGCTCTTCCTGAGGCCCATATATGTGTATTTCTTAGTTTCTGTGTATCCCTTTTAGTTGAGGAGAACAAAAGTACCACCAGCATTTGAGAAGCCAGCACATCAGAAGTTTACTGTCTCGTGACAGCATTCTTGTGTGAAGGCTCCTGAATGCTAATATTTGCTAGCAATCAGGGTCTTCACACTTATTCTCCACTAGTCATGGCCAAGCAAGGATGCGGATTTGCCACAACATCTATCTCAGGTGGTGTCCACAGTGAGGCCCTGCCCAGCTGGGGTCCAGTGCTTTTGTCAACCTCCAGCTCCCAGACTCACGCACCAGCTCACTCACCACAAAGTGGAGTCAGTGACCTGGAAGTGCAGAAGAAAGACAGTCTGGGGGAAAAGGGTGATTTGGCGGTCAGCTTAAACCTCAGCTTAGAGCAACATGCTGCCCCCAACTCCTCCTTGAACTCCGGCCATTAGTTTTTGCTAACACTGGCTGTTAAAGACTAAAAAATGTTTAATCCTTTCCTCCTAGACTTAGAGTAGGAATCATCAAAGGATACGGCGTGACAACTGTAGACGGACCTTAGAGGTAGAAGCAGAAGCTACACTTGAGGCAACTGAAAAATTCCTGAAATTTCCTGGAATGAAAGAACTGGAAAAGGTTTGACCATTTACTTTTCTTTTTTTTTTTTTTCATGAAGGCAAAGCAGAGTTCCTGAAAAAAAAACCTGAGGCACACAACAAGTCTTGTGGCTTGTTTCAGGAATGGCAACCAGGGGCACTATGAATATCGAACAGCCTGTGGTTGGAGTGAGACGGAGCTTCAGAAGTGCAATTGCTGCTGCACTCCTACAAAGCACACAACTGCAGAGAAATTTCTTGCAGAATTGAAAAAAAGTAGGGTGAAAAACTGCTGAATCTATTGTAAGACAGCTGAGAATGCAGATTAAGACAAACTAACTCCTCTCTCCTGTGGGGAGAGAGGACTTCTTGCTTCCAGTCTCAAATTTCTGCATATAACATTTGTTGGTGGACTTGGCAGGAGTAACAGAGGGAGAGCAATAAGGTCAATTCCAGGAAATATTTGCAATGTGCAGTTTTCTAGGAGAACTATGGAAGACTGCAACACATACAGAAGCAAACACAGCCCAAAGTTGTGTCCTGTCTTTGGGAAGGGCTCAATAGTTACAAGAGGCAAAGTCATCCTGGAGAAGTCTAAAGACAAGGCCAAAATGGGATGGAAGAAAAAAAAAAAAAAGATCGATATTCTGCATAGTAGGAATACGCTAGCAGCTCTCAGCAATAGCAAGATTAAATCAGAAATACAAAAGAGAATTTTTTGGTAGGAATTGCTCATGAGATAGCTAGTGGCAGAACTGCACTGAATTGTCAACATGGTAGAACCAGCAACAAGCAGATGGGAGCAGTGCTCAAGTCACTAGAGCTCCATGACAGATGGGGTCATGTTGACTGCAACCAGGTACAGCCCACATCATGCAACTCTGAGGACATGTTATTTGGCTTGATTGATATGAAGGAGTATTGGTCCTAGAGTTGAAAGCATGTCAACCACCAAGTCACAAAGGGACGGCAGTGTAAAAGAAGGGGGACACAGCAAGAAGATGATTTTTAGGTTGCCTTTAATGGCACTAGATGACTGTCAGCAGCATTTTAAAATGAAGTTGGTACTACATTAGTTGTTCATATAACTTGGAAGGAGGAAAAGTTGAATCCTTGTAAGCATGTAGAATTTTAGAAGATGGAAAAAGACCTACATCAAATCAGCCTCCAGTCTGAACATGCAGGAAGATTAAATGCATTAAAAACCACTCCACTAAAACAAACCAAACCACAGTGATACTTCCAGACACTCTGGATTCATACATCCAAGGCAGCCACAGATTTATTATCTCATGAGAAGATACAACTGTCAATGATGCAGCAGAGTTCAAGCTCTGACTCCAGGTTTCGTATCAATCAGCCTGGAAAATATAACAATAAGTTTTCTCACCTGCTCAAACCCACCAAGAGAATTTCTCTACAGGCCACTGCTAATCTGCAGCCCATGTGATGACTACAGTGAAAGAGGCTTTCCTTCCTACCAGTTCAAAGAACAACTTTAAGGGGTGTGGGAAAAACATTAATATAGCCAGGTCCTATTACTGATCAAACATCATCTCTCCTTGGTTCATGACGTGTGGACCAGGAGGCAAGTCTGTACTGGATACTGCTTAAGCACCCCTTGAAGAGAGCAGGATCCTGCTATTGGGGCTGGCCAATAGTCCTTTTATGGTAGACCTCCCAGCCTTGCATGGGGCACTGTTTGATATGCTTCCTTGCACAAGGTTCTCTTGCTAACACTGATGCTAACACGATGACTCTCCTATGTAATGACTGGCGTGGAGTTGTGGGATAAAACTCTACATTTGCGTATAATACTGAATGAATACTGCCTCACTGGTAGACCCAGTGACAGTCACGCTCACCTGCACCACGTGGAAGCCCCATGCATGGATTAATGCCATTGAAAGCTACTGCTTGGTAGTGCGGATACCATGGAGAGAAGCCAGGCTGCAGCAAGCAGCCCCCTCAGCTGCTGAAAACCACAAACCTCCATTAAGTTTATGACATTCTGAGATTTTACTGGGGAGGGGAAAGTTAACTTGGGGAGGGGAGTGCAGTCCACAGTGCCCTGTTTCTGTGTCCTCACAGGTGGCAAGGGCAAGTGACTCCTCATGGCAGTGCTGTATCTTACAGGCTTGTTTTTCCCTTTGCCTGAAACACCCCTGTGCTGGTAATTCCAGGTGAAGGGCTGGAATTAACTGAAAATAACCCACTAAATAGATCGTAGCTTTTTACTCTCCACATACGCTTTGCTTTCTCCACTCTGCCCCATGATTCTCTGTGTGGTTTGAACTTCTCATTGGCCAGCCAACTTCGTATTTTCAACCTAGCGTCCTACTCAGCTCTCCTATTGGCTGACATCACCAGGCATGGGTGACCCTCAGCAATGGGAAACAAAGGAGAAGATAGGCAGCTCTGCGAGCTAGCTTGAAAGGTGGAGGGGAAATAGGAAAATTGCAACAAGCCACCTAAAAATCTCATTATGATAATTTCTGTTAAGTATTCACGCATGCACATGCACAACAGTATTTCACAGTGTCAACGTTAGCAAGTGCCTTTTCCCCTTGTTACATGTTCTCCCTGTGAAGCTGGATTTTGCCATTAGACTCATATTTCGTAACAGTACATGGGATATCCATGAAATAAATATGCTGAAGTTGTTTCAGTGACTCTGCCCTCCACTGGAGCATGCTCCAGAGGCTTTTACAACCAAAATACTTTGCAGGAACTTGGTTCCTCGCGCTCCGAGGAGAGCTGGAGAGATGCAGAAAATTGCAGTGTTTTATGGTTCTTTTTTATTTTAGGTCCAGTTCTCCACTAGTCCTGCACAGTCAAATACAGACAGATGTCACAGCGATGCCTGCTATCCACAGATGGGAATGTGTTACTGTTAGTACCAACACCATGGGATTTTTGTCAGAAGAAGAGACAAGGATGTGCTTTCTCTGTCCCGCAGGCAGCGGGTGAGTGGTGGCACTGAGCTTGGTATGGTCCCATCCTTCACAGTGGGTTGGGTCTGGTAGGTAGATGTGTGCAATGCCAGCCAGCGAGGAGATTCAGTGCATTAAGACAAAATGTTTCCAAATGAAGAAGGCCAGAAGTGCCCTTCCAAGCCCTGCCTAATAATGACCGGCTCTGAAGGGATGCTGCCTGGCCATGCTCCTTCTTAGTCTCTGCAGGAAGGTACGGGATGGCAGAGAACAGTCAAGAATTGTCTGGGAAGGACAAATGAAGGGCATCATGTCCTCCTTCCACATGGCTGCCCCACGGGAATTTGCTGGTGAGTTTTCTGGACAGCTCCCCTTTCACAGAGCTCTCTTGTACATGAAGTAGCCGGTTGGCTGTGGTTAGACAACTTGGCAGAGCACCACGCTTCCCTCACCCTGGACTGCCACTAAACACCTTCAGACATGCCTTTGGGAAAGTCCAACAACTATTCCTTGTTAAAATACAGCAGCTGCAACGTGAGATGAAGATATCCCACATGAGCTGCTCTCACTGCTGCTCTGCACCTCTACCAGCCCCGGTGCAGGGAGAAGGTTCCTGTTTCTCGGTGTGCCCTCTGCAAGCACTCTGTGTGGTTTAGCAGACACCATCGATTTCTGCACGCTGCAGAGTCCACTTCCTGACCAGGAACAGTGTTTTTTGAATGAAAAGGCATTAAAAGCATCCCTCTGATAGATACACAGGCTAAACCAGACTGGATATAGGACAGGCAGGTTATGTCCAGGCACCACCCACGTACAACACACCCACAGTGTGCTCAGCCCTCACTCTACATCATGTTCTGCCACCTGAAAGAGATGCAGGGCAGTGGCCCTGCTTCCAGAGGGGATGCTCCATGGACACTGAGCGCAGAATGTGTCCCTGCATACCAGCACACACCGACCGCTGATGTTCACAGGACTACAGACACGCTTTCAGATGCAAGAACAGGGAAGCACAGCGTACAAATGAAAATACAATCCTGCACTGGAGATTTCAGATGAATAGGGGCTGGAGGGAAAACTCCTCCAGCCAAGGCCCCTGCTGCTGAAGCTCTGCACCAAACACTGGGACAGGGCAGGAGCTAAGCAGAGAAGTAACGCTCAGCCACAGGGAAGGGTCTGCTGCCACTGCTGCGTGCTTCATCGCTGGATCTGGCCTGAAAGAGGAAAAAGCTAAGTATTTTACAAGCAGTCTAGGGAGATGATGTCAGACCACAGAGGTCTAGGCACCTTGGGATTTTCATCCACAGCAGACACCCTTCCTCTTTGATTCAGCTCCTGGAAAACACAGCTAAATAGCTCCCAGTGAGCATGCCTTCAACACTCCACGCTGCTGAAAACGAGTGGAGGACTCTACAGGTGACAGGCAATGGCAGACAAGGGCTAGTAAACACATTACGCTGGCCAGGGAATGTGTGGAATTATGTCCCACGTGGCCAGAGGAAGATGGGTGGTAGCAGGCATGTTTAAAAGGCTACAAGGTGGTGCCAAAGAGGGAGAACAAGCCCGATTCTCATTTGTATCCCCCCTGCGCTTGGTTGTTGGTTTTTACACATACCAAAGACCTGGACAGTAACGCTAGTATTTATTTCAGTTCTTTATAAATCCACTGATTGACCATTCAGCTTCAACTACAGCATTCTGCCTTCAGAGATCTGGGCTACTAGATCAGAGCTTTTGCCTTTTCTGTCCCAGACTCTCATCAAGGCCACTGGCTGAGACTGAAGCTGCCTCAGAGCCCCCAGCAAATGGACTAACAAAGGGATGGAGTCCATCAGCAGAGCTTGGTGAACCAGCCACATTCTGGCAGCTAACTCAGTTTGGACTCTGAGAAACCATGTGCCGCGAGCTTCTCTTAGAGGAGCGGGCTCACCCTGCCTTTCTGTGGTATGTGCACCGATCTGACACCGTTCCAAGCAGCCAGACATCTCCAAAGGGCTCTGACAGCCAGCTGTGGAGTCGTCGTTCCCTTCCACAACCCATCTGCCCTCCCCTCTGCAAAGAAAACCCACAGCACCAAACCCTCTGCGGTGCTGCTCGCCCCCGCACCAGCAACCCTGAATCGAGCAGGTGGTCATTCCATCTCGGTGAACAACTGGAAACCCAACAGTTAGAAATATCTGTCAGGCCATGACAAATCGCAAAGTAACAAACAAAACCAAACAAACGGGAGGAAATGTGCATATAAAAAAATTTTTCTCCTGGCATATTGTCAATAAGCTGCAATTTTTCCTTCCACAGGGAAGGGATTTAAGTTCTTGAATGATATGATGCTTGGAGATGTCATTTCTTTTTCATTAAAAAAACCCCCAACCGATCAAAAATTTCCAACCCCGAACTCGCAAACTGGTATTATCAAAACAAGATAAAAGGACAAATCTCCCAACAATGACAACTGAAAAATAAAGGTACATGTCAGCATTTGTAATCAAAAACTACTACATACTGTACTTGGGAAGTCTTCTGGGAAAAGATCATTGGCATCTAGAGCGGACATCACTAAAAGTCTTGTGCATATGATATGTATGAGACAATGATGCCATTGGAGGGTGGATGGACGGACCCTTAGGAAACTCTCACTCACAAAAACCGTTCCATGACAAGAGAAAATAAGAGATGTAAAAAGGATTGGTTTTCCCCATCCCCACCCCCCCCAAGCATTACAGATTCCTTCTCATTTGTTGCAAACAGCCTCTTCTAGTCTCAGTTTATTTGTTTTTTGTTCTGTTTTTTTTTTTTTTTTAAAAAAAAAAAAAAGTCTTCAGCTTTTGAAGAAGTCCATCAATTTCTGAGATGCACTTGGTTCCACAGCACCAAAGAGCTTCAGCTCTCTCGCCCCTTTGATTTGCTAGCAGGGGCTTTCGGGAAGAACTGCTGGCTGCAGGACATTCCCTGAGCCACCATCCCACGTGAGACAGAGAAGTGCTTCTCGGGCCCTTTCTTTGCATTCATCTTCTTGAAAAAGTCTCACTGCTCCAGAGGTGTCTGGACCCAGCTGCAGCAGCCTTGTGCAAGAGGAAACAGATGAAGCTGCTCTTTTCTCTTCCTTTGGAGACTCCCATTGGAATTGGAGCCCTTTTCAAGAATGCAATTGCTTGATTATTATTTAAAAATATTTCATAGTTTTTTGTTTTTGTTTTCAAAATAGTTGTCTTTTTTGTTCCCTTTTTCCATTGCTTAAATTCTAGAAGCTCTTGGTGACTTCTCATTATTGATGACAGGGCATTTCTTCCTGTTGCCATGATCCTCAGAGCAGCTGCCTGTCTCTGGTCCACGCAGAACACTCAAGAACTGGAGCTTGGACATACAGGGGCAAAGGGGAGCAGGGCCTCAAGGAAGAGCAGTAGGAGGACACGTATCTATCAAACCTCTACAGACTGAATTTGGTTCATCTGTGCTCTCATCACCTGGATACTGTTAAGAATTTTCTTCTGGTGTCCTGCTAAAGTGACCCCAACTCGCAGAATGTCCCTTTGGGAGGAAAAGAAACAAACACTGCATAAATATCAGAAGGCATTTTCTCACAGCAGAACAAGCCCACATACAAGCATCCCCCTGGAGTGTGGCATGTAGGGACCTGAAGTCTCCACAGCTTTATTTCATAAATGCAACAAACACATGCAAACCTGGTGAAACCTCTACTCTCTCTCTTTGACCCACAGAATCATAAAATCACAGAATGACAGGGGTTGGAAGGAACTTCCGGAGATCATCTAGTCCAACCCCTCCTGCCAGAGCAGGGTCACCCAGAGCAGGTTGCACACGATGGCATTCAGGCTGGTTTTGAATGTCTCCAGAGATGGAAAGTCCACCACCTCTCTGGGCAGCCTGGGCCAGGCTCGGACACCCTCAAAGTAGGGAAGTTCCTCTTCACGTTTAGATGGAACTTCCTATGTTCAAGTTTGTGCCTGTTACCTCTTGTCCTGCCAATGAGCACCACTGAAAAGAGTCTGGCCCCATCCCCCTGACACCCACCCTTTAAGTATTTATTGATTGATTGATCAGATGCCCTCCCAGCCTTCTCTTCTCTAGGCTAAAAAGCTCCAAGTCCCTCAGTCTCTCTTCCTGACTTATCCTCCCAATCTTTGCATTTGCTGCCCCCCTGTAGCACCCCCAGAGAACCTCAACAGAGAGTATGAAACCAAATACCACAGGCTCTGCTCACTGCTTGCAACTGAATTTGCCTCAGGTTTTCTACCCTTGTACCGTTTTGTTTCGTTCTTTGCATGTTTGGATTCTCTCTCTCATTTTGTGGCACAGTAACCTATTTTTTCCACCCCTGGAGACATCTGAAGAGGATGTGCTACACCTTTGGTGTGAATCTCACTCCCCCTATGCAGCATGATTTCCCAAAGAAAAAGGATTTTGAGTGTCCTTCTTTCTATTACTATATCCAGCCAAGCTGGTGAGAAATGTGGAAGGGAGGTTTGTCAAAACTGGTGGGGATATGAGCTGAGGATACCGTTGTGATTGTGATGAGAGGACTTGGAAAATATTGTGAGGGACATGGTAAGGAACGGGGGACAAGTGGCATTTAAGGGACACTGAGCATGGCTGTGAAAAAACACTTAGCTGGACTGCCAGCAGAACCATTTGCTGTTAAATACACTGCAAACAGAACAACCCAGGCAGGGTTGGGCTGTGGTGCAGGTGGATGTCCCAGTTTGGTGAAAGTTCTTCTTCCTTATCCTTCAGATTTCATGGACTCTCTTTCTGTTGTATGAACACAACCTATAGTGTGCCAAAATCATCCCCAGGGCCTTGGGGTTCTACCACAGACACACTGAAACCGTCAGAACTGTCATGTGAATTTTCTGGCAGTAAATAAGAACAAAAAGTCAGAAAAGGTCAGTGGGGCTGTTTGCGTGGTGAAATTCGGATTCACTGCTGGACTTAAAGTCTGGAATTAGGCACTAAATCAAAAAAACTTCCTGGTTACCAGGAGAGATACTGTAGCTCTCAGAGGTGGCTTTAATCCTTGGCACTTTCTTAGGCAGGGTTTCTAAAGCTAACTGCAACCAACCACAAATCTTTGACCAGAGGCATCAAAGCCCTAGACAGGCCCAAGGGATCTCAAAACCCACCACAAATGCATTTCAGCTGCCTGCTTTCTCTGAAGAACTTGCTAAGATTTTGCCACTGAGGGATGCTTTTGGTGGCTACAGGACAATTCAGAACAAACTCAAAAGCATCTGGACTTTCAGAGGCCTTTCTTAGAAATTTGTTTGCAGCGTGCTTGTCTCCATCACCAAAACACCACACGTCCAAGAGGACTGCAGAGTGTGAAAGTGCTCTTGAGTGGCTGGAGAATTGTCTGATGCCGACCTGAAATCTCCATTTGTTCCATGTTGGGGTTTTGGAGATCCTTGGAGGGGGTTTCATTTTCACAGTGGAGGCATGCAGCATGATAGACAGACAGTCTGGAGACAAGCCAGAGCCTGCAGAACAGAATAGTTCTGCAGAAACTGAATAGGGTCCATAAAGCAACAAATTCTAGAAAAGCAAAACTACATAATGTAAAATAAAAACTAATTAAATAATGACCAATTGTTGTTAAACTACTAAGACTTTTCCTTGTGCTTTGAGACTAGAAGCCTGAGCACTTACTCTACAGTCATCTGAGATACTACATCAAAGGTGGTGAAGCCAGCACTGGCAAAGCTCTCCTTGTACTGGCTCATCTTGATGGCGTCCAGCCATTCATCCACAGTGTTGAAGCTGGTATAATCTGGGACTGTGCGGTCAAGTAGGGGGAGGTTCATCCTGAAACACAGAAATGAGGAATGAGTAGAACAAACAGTGGCAAGCACATCCATTTCTGCACCCTCCATCAGCTGGAGGGACCTGGACCAGCATCATTCACAGTGCCTGCACCGCAGCGTATTAAGAAGTACCACCCAGAAAGCAACTCTGTTCAACTGAGGGAAGGATTTTACAGAGCATCAAAGTCGTCTTTCTGCATCGGTTTGCACAAGACGCGTAGGAGCCATCAAAGAGGATGGGATACAGCTCTATAAAGGAGCAAACAACACAGGCCAAGCTATCTTGGAAACAGCTAGCCTGGAGGGAGATGCAAGGCTGGTGGCCACCAGGACACAAATGACAGCAGATCTACATGTAGAAGCCAAAGGACGAGAGGAAGACAGAGACACATACCCAGAGGACAGAGGTGCCATGGCTTTCAGGCTGTTAGGATTTCGGATCATTTTATCTAAGGTGTTGACAATTTGCCCAAATTTGGGCCTGTGGTTACGATCCTTCTGCCAACAGTCAAGCATTAGCTGGTGCAGGGCGTTTGGACAATCCATAGGTGGTGGCAGCCGATAGTCCTGCTCAATAGCATTTATCACCTGCAAGAGGAAAAAAAGAGATTAATGCAGTTGCAAGAAAACCTATTTAACTCATCATGTCCCTTTTCTTGGATCCTGAGGGTGACTGGCATGGCCGGCCATACTGTGGTGAGGCTGCTCTGCCTACACTTACTGCTGGGTGTCACCTCAGCCACCACCACACGCTGCTCTAGCTCCCAGCCCTCTGCACGCCATGCCGTCCTGTGAGCTGATGCCAGCCTTGCTCAGCTGAGCACAGCCTTGCTGACCACTTGTGATGAGCCAAGCCCATCAGTCTCCTAATGTGGGGAAAGAGACCACCGCCACTACCTTGACAAGGATGCGTGAGCCTGCAGCTCCAGGCATGAGGAAGGTGAGTCAGAGAGAAGGGTTCATGTTTTTGGATCCAGCAGCACACTGGGAGAAGACCATCCCCATCCCGTGAAAGGTCTGGTGTGCATTACAGACAGGAGAAGCTGTCTCTGGGATTTGATTCCTCCCAGACCTTCCAGGTAACAGGGTCATGCCACGGGGCAGGGCTGGGTGTGCTGAGCCAGCAGGAAGAGCTGGACCTCCCCACAGTCCTGTGCACATGCAAACTGAAGCACACAGTGGGGAGGACCAAGACCTTGGTCAGCAGAGCCAGCCACAGGAGAACTTTGCTATAGCATTCTGAGAAGGGTTGGAACACACTTTGCCTAAGCCATGCTTCAGCTTTGTGGGCCAACAGAAGGTGGCTCTGGCTGCTGCTGCTCCTTGCTGGAGCACATGACCACAGAAAATGCCTGGTCTTGCAAAGTTTAATGGAAATATCACACACACAAGAGGAAGAGGATCCTTTTCAAGAGGAACCCCATCTCCCTGTCACTCTGCACCTGGAGCCCTCCATACTTTCCTGGGTGCTCAAGGAGGACGGAGCCACACAGCTTCTTCCAGGGATGTATGTTCCTCTGACAGAAGCTTCTCCTACCTTCTTGGCTTTATGCATCCTATGGTCACACACACAGCACAGACACTGAAAGGCGAGCAGGAGGAGCCTTGGACACTAGAAACAGGCTTGTGTGTGGCAATAAAAAGCAGAACTGAGGACATTGCAGTAAATGAACTCCGGGGCAGCACTGAAATGACCAACTCTCCACAGAGATGGTAAAAAAGGGGAGGGAGAACCTCCCTCAGGAATCCAGGGAAGGACCTCAATGTCTCTGGCTATTCTCACCATGTGATCAAGGTTGCCATGGCTTTGTCCAGCCATATCTTGAATACTTCTAAGGACAGAAAGCTGCCTGGTGGACTACCCCAGGGCTGTACCCTCCTGGGGAAGGATCAGCCATACCCATACAGCAGCATGGTGAATACATCGTTGAGCAGGAAGGCTACACAGAGAAAATTGAGGATAGTGCAGTTGGGAGCAGCAGGGAAGGGTTAGTAGAGAGAAGACACTGAAGGTGCTGTGACAGTAGAAGGCTGCTGGTCCAAGGGAGAGTTGGTGGCAGACCCGTGCCAAGCAACCCAGGATGTAAGATAGGGCATCTGGCAGGGTTTAAGACGGACTGTGGCTTCAGGCAGAGAATGGATTGGAAGGGTGCTCCAGACACTGATGTGCGTGCTCAAGGTGCAGGGCACGCTGACCTGAGACAGATGGGTGCTGGCACCACTGCTGCCAAAATGTGCCAGACTGAAGGAGTCCTCCCTCCCCTCTGCCCCCCTGGCTGGACATTAAGGTGCTCCACTGGGCCCATGAAGGTCCAACCTGAGGCACTGCTGATGCGCTTTGTGCAATTCTGGCTCCTGTTGAGGGGTTCTCCCAAGAGCTGCAAGCTGTCCCCTCTCCCAGCTCTCCAGATGGCAGATCCATCTGAGACAGAGGGAAGGGGAAGCATGGAGGGAGCAGGGCTGAGCTGAGGAGGGTCATCACGCAAGCATCAAGTGCTCATCTCTGGCGGGGACCAAATGGTTTCCCGAGAAGCCGCCTGCCTTGCTGCCATCCAACACGTCCCGCAAGAGGGCACAGGCTGCACTCTGTAGCTGCTCTCCCCCCGGCCTCCCCAGGCGCTCACACCCCAGGGTCAGGAGGCTAATCTGCAGCAAATATCTGCCACGTGCTCATTCGAAGGGAGGACCAGCTGCAATCAAGTGGTGACAGCTTCTGGGGCACCATGTCCTGCGGCAGAGTAAGGGGAAGCAGAGGCTGCGGATAGGCGTCACGCAGCAGGATGTGCCAAGGAGACAGTCACGGGCTCTGCCACCCCACTGGCTGAACTGGTGCTGCTGAAGCACAATGTCCTGCGGCAGGAGAAACCACTGGGGGAAGAGGTCCAGGAGAGGAGAACAAGGGAGGGGGATGGTGGAAGGCTACACATATAGAAGGGTGCTGAGGCAGGGAGAAGGCCACTGACATCTGACTGCAGGAAATGCTTGAATCTGAAGGTAATAACGAAGTCTTAATGGGAAGAAGGTTGTCCTTCTGGAGAAGGGCATAGCCCTAATGCCCTTCCCTTTGGCTCAAACAATTGATGCTAAGACTTTCCTGGTAGCCAGGGCCTCGGGCAAGAGCATGAACAGCCAAAGGTGCCAAGATATCACGTGTCTGCTCCAGGCGTTGGGGACGCACTGGAATAAACTCCCCACCAGACACTAGGGAGGAAATTGTCCCACTCTGGAGAAACCTGACTTGGCATGGATGGAGTTACATTGACTTGAAAAAAGTCTGGTTTGCCATCAGGGTGGGAGGAGTTGCAGATGGGAGCTTGGCTCTTGCTCTCCCCCTGTGAAGCAGGGTTTTTTCAGAATCCCACAGGATGACGGAGATGGAGGTGGCAGTCTGACCACTTACAATGGATTGCCCAGAGGCAGCTGGAAGCTGGAAGCCAGGCAGATGCTGTAACATGCAGATTTGCAAGACCTAGGCTTGCATGAGAGGGAGAGGACAAGTATTCTGTCCACAAAGGGTCTACCAAGGACCCTGGTGTTAGATCCTGAGGGTTCAGGAAGTAAAGACTGCATGAAGAAGGGCAGCTCTTCAGAGAGACAATGTTACAAGAGACCTGGGAGCCCCACACCAAAGGGGTCTTCTGGACACACACATGCAGGTGTAGCACTCTGCATGGCATTCATTGCCACTGGATGGATGGGCTTTGACCACTCAGGCATCAGATCAAGAGAAACAAGGAGAATGGCAGAACTGTGGTGAAGGTGCAGACCGCAGCCATAGGTCATCCTTGCATGGAGGCAAGGACTCATGGAAATGGCTGAGGTCCCAGGGAGCAAGGAGTGCACGTAACAGTTCTGTCTGAATTAGAGAAGAGTCATAAAGTATTTTAAATGAAGCATGTTCTGAAATAGCTGGTAGTTTTGGCTTCTAGCTGCATACAAGTTACCTGGCTTCTTACACACCACAGTCCAAGCTTGCCATCGGAGATTTAATGACCATCTAATGGAAGATGTCCTTGACCATGGCAGGGGGGTTGGACTAGATGATCTTTAAAGGTCCCTTCCAACCCAAACTATTCTATGACTCTGTAACAGACTTTCACCAAATCCCTGTGGTCTCCTGCAGATGAAGATCTGCCTGCTGCTCCAGGAGCTCTCAAGTCAGTGGAAGCATTTTGTTTTCCACCTGCCTGCTCCCCTTCCTCCTGACCATATGTCTACCACTGCTGAGGGTGCTCACATTAACCCTGTCCTACTGCAGTGGGTGCTGGATAGTCCCAAACCTCTGCCACAGCAGCGCAATGGGACCAGAGGAAAAGACAAAGTTCTCCCCATTACTTCTTCCAAAGATGTTGACCTTGGACACATCTCCCACGACAGAGAAGGCTCCGGACATGCCACAGGCTGGGTCTAGCTGTAGCTATGCTTTGGCCTTGCAAAGCTCCCAATTTCAGTGTTTCTCCTCCTTGTTTCTTAACAACTCACATCTTGATTGGTCATATCCCAGTAAGGCCGCTCGCCATACGACATCACCTCCCACATGACTATTCCATAGCTCCACACATCACTGGCTGATGTGAATTTTCGGTACTGAATTGCCTCAGGTGCTGTCCATCGTATTGGGATCTTCCCACCCTGCAGGAAGAAGACAGAGAGGATGGTAAACAGAAAGAGAAGACTCACGGAAAAAGATGAATGTCCAAAATATTGCCTCCAATATGCTCGTAAAACCCTAGAAGGAAGAGAGCACAGGACTATCCCTAACACTACTCAGGATGGCTGTGGCTTGTCTAGCCAAGTCCGGGAAACCTTCAAGGATGACGACTGGTGACCTGTCCCAGGACTGCACCACCCTTCTGGGGAAGAAGCTTTCGCTGTTGTTCACCTTGAAACTCCCAAGTCAGTTTTGGCTATTGCCCCTTATTATATCATCTGGTATCATGGCAAAGAGTTTGGCTCTGTCTTCTCTGTAAGTGCCCTTCAAGTACTGACGGTCACTTATAGGTGTCCCCACAGCCTCCTCTCCATCATACTGGACAAGCCCAGCTCCTTCCACCTGCCCATGGGTAGAGCAATCTTCCAATAACCTGAATGTGTTAGTAGGGTCTTTTGTAGAAAAATGAATGGCTATGATTGTAGAAAAATTAAACAGTCACCTTTGTACCTCCCTCCATCCTCTTGCTGTCACCTAGCTATCTACAGAGCAGGATAAAAGGAATCTGAATACCATCCTCGTCACCTTTCTACATCTGTAGACTCTCTGAAGTCTATGATATATCATTCTCTTGAGTTGAAGTCAGTTGACTATCTAGTCCAGCCTTCATCCAACATCTCCCTGACCCCTAAACCATGTCTCGAAGTGCCACATCTACCTGTTTTTTGAACACCTTCAGGGATGGTGACTCCACCACCTCCCTGGGCAGCCTGTTTCAACAGCTAACCACTCTTCCAGTAAAGAACTTCTTCCTGATATCCAATCTAAACCTCCCCTGGTGCAATTTGAGGCCATTACTTCCCATCTTATCATTAGTTACTTGGGAGAAAAGACCAATGCCAGCCTCACCACAACCTCCATTTAGGTAGTCGTAGAGAGCAATGGGGTCTCTGCTCAGCCTCCTCTTCTCCAAGCTAAGCAATCCCAGTTCCCTCAGGCGCTCCTCATATGACATATTCTCCAGAGCCCTGACCAGCTTTGTTGCCCTTATCTACCCTTCATCCTGCCTGTTCCTGGAGACAGAGGCAGAGTGAACATCTTCTTTAGTCTGGCATGCTTGGTCACTGGTGGGAAATGGGATGGACTGGGTAGGCACTGGGGTCTCCGTCACCCTGCTGGGCAACAGCAGCTCTGGAGAAATCAGAAGCCTTCCCATGGAGGAGTTATGCACCAAAGTGCACAAGAGTGGTGTACATAGGGATTACAATGCTCTGCTTAAGCCCTTGCAGCCTTCTGATTTTCCACCAGTCTTTGGACTTGAGCCATTCACAACTCAAGGGACCTTCTGAAGGGAAAATCTTCCCCTCTGCTGAAAAATAAGCAAAATTTTCTGTGTTTTGTGGCTGTGAGAAGATTAAGGAACATTATATTTTGTCAGTGAATAACTACCATGTCTTATTAGGGGTCTCCTAGGACTTAATAGGACTCAGTACCTACACAGGCTAGAAAAATGAAAAAAAGATAATGTTCCTTAATCTTCTCACAGCCACAAACCTCAGACAAAATGCCTTGTTTTCCACAAGAGAGGGAAATCAAGCATTCCATACCAATCATGATGTCCTTTCCATCAGACACACTCTTAACAGAGCTCCTGACAAGCAGTGGAATTAAAAAACGGCTACAAAAGAAGACCTAAAGTAGAAATTACAAACTCAGTATATTTAGAGGATCCTTGTGGGAACTCACTTCCATGAGACCTCCCACCTCTCTGGTGATCTGACCCAGAACTTCACCACCCTGTTGGACAAGGAGATTTTCCTAAGGTCCCGCATGAACCTCCCAAGCCATAGCTTGTGGCTGTGGCCCATCCATGGACACAAGGTCTCTGGGATAATTATAATAAAAAGCACCCATGCACCTTGGGACGACTGAGGATGGTGCATTTTAAAGAGGAGGATGCTATTACTTCTGGTCCTCCATTACAGCAGGTGCACATGTTCTATCATTATAGATAATGTACGTCCTGCTGCAGTGCCCACACTTCAAGAAGAATCAATCAGAGATGATGGAGAGAAAAGCTACAGGTGCAAGAACAGGAATGGAAAAGAGCAGCAAACACCAGAAGCTCCCATGTATTTAGCTTAACAAAAGGAAAGTTAATTGGATGTAAGGATCGTGTTGTTAAAAACGAACATTGCTAATACTTCTAAAAGCCACAGGATGACTGGTTGATGATTGAATGGTTGATGTTGGAAGCTATGTGAGTTTGGACAAGGATAAAAGCACAGGTTTTTAGGTGTTTGTTAGGTATTCAACTGCTGTTACCATTCACTAAGAGCTGTGCCAGACATCTCATCACTGGCAGCTTCAAAAGAATTGGGAGAGATGTTTTCCTACAGGTCATGCCCCAGCTCTATCAACACTTATTTCCAAGATGTTCTGTCATAGGCATTGTACATAGACATCGATCCTGTAGCATCACGGCAGAGTGACGCCGCATGCCTTTGCAAAAAGTGGTACTTGGGAGAACCCTTGGCTGCAATCTTACTGAACAACAACAGAGTCTGTAGCCTGAGACAGGCCACAAGTCCATGCTGGAACCTGTGTCCCCGGCACACGGCATTCCTAGGAAGCTCTTATGTGATCCTGAAGCCATTTATGAGAATGTTTCACTATCAATTCAGACAAGCTCTGGAAGTCCGCTACCTAGTACTGCAGGGCTTCGCCCAGCACACATCCACACTTCAGTCTGTTGCTCCTGGGGCTGAGCCCATGACACGACAAGAAAATGGATCATGGCCTCCCAGACAGCAGGGCAGCATGACTGGACAGTGATTGTAAAAATCCCACAGACCTGCTGCCCTGGCAACAAACCTGTCAGAGCAGCATCTTGGAGGACTTCCAGCTGGGCCATGCTGGGCAGGTGTAATCCATCACCTCAACTAAGGGCTTCATCTGGGACATGTATGTGTTTGCAGATGGGTTTGGAAGAGGCTCAGTTACCCACAGAATGACTACAGGGCCCATCAATAGCCACTGGACAACTGGACAGTACCTTGCAAGAGAAAATCTTCCTTGGTTCATTTCATTGGTCTTTCCTATCTAGCATCTTATTTCCATGTTGGTGCCCTGAAAAAGTGCTCCCCATGTCAAGGGGGGATCTCCTTCTTTCCCTCTCTCTCCCCAGCTCCTTTCTCCACCTCTCCCTCCCCTCTGGAAGAGCAGCTTTACCAGTGCACTGGTGTAGGTGGGATCAGAGGTGTCGTCCTCCAGAAAACGCGAGAGGCCAAAGTCAGACACTTTGCAGACCAGGTTGCTGTTCACCAGGATGTTGCGGGCAGCCAGGTCCCGGTGCACATAGTTCATATCGGCCAGGTACTTCATGCCTGCTGCAATGCCCCGCAACATGCCCACCAGCTGGATCACCGTGAACTGCCCATCGTTTTGCTTGGGGGGAAAAGAGAAAGAGACCACATGAGAAGAGCAAATTCACAGCCCACCATGGCCCAGCAAACAGCCAGCAGCCTCTTTCCATGCTGCACGTCAAGACACAGCTATGCCATGAGTATGTAGGTTCCCTCTCAAAGCAAGAGGGTGGTGAGTGGAGACCTCACAGGGCTGGAAGTCATCCTCACACACACTGCTGGCATCACTACGATGGCTGCTGTCATCCAAAGGTGGCAGATCTGTGACACCTTGTACAGGAGGGTTCAGAAGGGACAATCTCTTCCTATTAAGCAGGTTTATCTCCCTTCAACCCAGTGAATTATCCATTTCTAACTCAGGCCTATTTAGACAGAGCTGCTGGAGGTGAAGTCCTCCTGTGCTAAAGCTCTGTCAGATTGTCCCTCCATGTCCACAGAAGCAGAGTTTGTACGTGCATCTGTGGGCATGTGGGCAGGCAGGCACAGCCTTTCACTAGTATGAGAGGGCAGACGCACCAAACTGATGACAGCCTTGGTGGCACCTCCACCTTTGTTCCTGAGACACACATGGCTGGACTGCGCGGCAGCTGTCCCAGTGGCAGCGGATGCTGAGCAAGGAAGGGCACTGTTACACTGGCACAGAGAAGGGAATCTTCCCCTCCAGTCCTCCTCTGGCCCAACACAACCTCTGATGCTGCATGTTTGTGGAATCTCATACCCTCAAGAAGGAGTCCAGTGAGCCATTCTCCATGAACTCAGTAATGATCATGACTGGTGAACTCTTGGTCACCACCCCCTCCAGGTGGATGACGTTGGGGTGGTCGAACTGCCCCATGATGCTGGCTTCACTCAAGAAGTCCCGTCTCTGCTTCTCTGTGTAACCAGACTTCAGGGTCTTGATGGCCACAAAGATCTCTCTTTTGCCAGGGAGCTTGAGATGCCCACTGCACACCTCACCAAACTCTCCTGTGAACAGAGGGAAACAAATAGGGCTTGTCAGCATCCCAGACCTCTGCCTTTCTCCCCAGGGAACCCTGCTCCCACAGGCTCTAGCCGTGCCCACCCGGCATGCCCTTGAGCTGACCACCCACCATCTGATCTGTGCTTCCTCCCTCACTCCACACCAAAGACCTCCCTTCAGGTGGACTCATCATTAGTGAGGACCACTGGACATGGGACTATATGCACACGAGAACTCCCTGTCTCCAGCACTGGATGTACTTGCTCCTCCAGCACTGGACCACCTTGTTCCTGATAGTCTAGGCGAGGACTAGGTGTAAGTCCTTACTGAAACTAGTCTTCTCAGTACATGTAAGGCTAAATCCTCACCAAAATCTGAGGCCACAAAGGAGACTGCGCTGCTGAGGGCCAGCTGGTATTCACAGTTTACCTACCTGCCCCGATCACTTGCTCAATTTTGACACAAGAGATATCGATTTCTTTCGCAAATTCCCTGACAGCCTCATTGGGATCTTCGTAGGTGAATGGATCGATATAAATCTTCATCCCTGGTGTCACTGCATAAAGGTGAGGGAGACAGTCAGACAGACAGAAGCCAATGGAACGACCGACGGCTGGCATCAAGGAAAAGAGAAACTCATTTGTGTGAGGGTCTTTTTTACCTCAGCGAGTTGCATAACCAAGGGCATGAAGCAGACACAGCAAAGCAGTTTGAGGAAAACCATGCAGAGCCATGTTTGCAGAGGACTATTAAATCTGGATTCTAATGAATATTGGCCTGGGGAGTGGAGAGCTGCATTGTTAGCTGGGACTGCAAGCTGGGACCACAGAGAACCATGCATGCTCTGCAGCAGGATTCGGCTTTAGCACATCCAGAGGAAAAGTGAGAGAACTGTCTGCTCTAGGTACACCAACATCACACCACACTCATCATGCTGCAACAGGGCAGGAGGACCACTTGTAGATACTGCAACTCTGTTCCACTGGCCTCCTCTGCGTGCTTCTGCTTCCACCTCAGCACACCATCCCGTCAGAGACATGGGAAAGTGGAGGAGGAGACCTTAGCTCAGCGCTCAAGAAAGGAGATGGTGAGGGTCTGCCTTGGGATGTAAACTCAGGCACATGCTGCTGTTGGTTCTCTACATGGAGATCTACAGGCTTCCCTCTTGGCCAAGAAAAGCTGTAGGGGACACGGGGAAAATTGCAAAAGCCAAGTTCTTCCTTCTCGGCAGACCAGTAGACACAACAATATGCTTATGTGAAAGGCAATGGCCATGGGACATGGGACCGCTGATGCCACACTACAAGCTACCTACAGCACGGCACAGCTCTTACCTGCAGTTCTGCCCTTTCTATCCTCATTTTGCTAGCTGCTGGCTTGCCCCCACACTGGGAATATTTCGAGAGCAGAGCTCACAGCCCACTAAATAAGAGGCCTAACACAGAACCAGAGGCACAACTCCCAGCTCTGTGTGTAGGATGCTGGTAGGATTCAGAGGAGTTTCTGTGGTGCTTACAGGCTCCCCACACCTGGGCAGTTTGCTGACCATAAGCTGTAGCCTCTTCACAGCAATCACTGCTGGGGAGCTGAGCAGGAACCGTGCCTTGGACTGGTGTCCTAAGTGATGATGTGGCTAAAAGGCACCCCCGGGCCTGTTATCAGCTCCTCTGCACCTGGTGGCATCGAGCCTGTTCCAACAGTCATGAAGGCACAGGTACTAATGCCGTCCCAGCCTGAAGCTGTCACGTTACACACCAGACCTGGGAGAACGTGTGAACGTGTGTTTACACCCGCAGCACGGACTGAAGAACAACCAGAAAGATGCATTTCCAGCATCTTTCTTGAAGAGTGTCATTGTCCCTGGCGGGTCAGAGCAATGCAGCCCACAGCTGCTGTGGCACAGAGCTGCCCTTCTGTGCTCTGCCTTCTGGGAAATGATTCCCAGGTAAACAGAGAAGCAACAGTGAGTCCTGCGCTGCAACACCACTGATGTTTTCCATCCCCTGAGCAAGGCCCAGGTCTGTACAGGAACCAGATATAAAAAGGGGCAAAATTCTGAAGCTTCAAGTTTAACATGAGGTAAAGAACAGCTGAGATTTGAACAAAGCAGGGTTTGTAGAATCATAGAATTGTAGAATCATTAAAGTTAGAAAAGACCTCAAAGATCATCAATTCCAACCGTCAACCCAACACTACCATGACCACTAGACCATGTCCTGAAGTGCTGTGTCCACACGTTTTTTGAACACGTCCAGAGATGGGGACTCTACCACTGCCCCGGCAGTCTGTTCCAGGGCTTGACTACTCTTGCCGTAAAGAAATGTTTCCTAATACCCAGCCTAAACCTCCCCTGGTGCAACTTGAGCCCATTTCTGAGCAACCTGACCTAGTTAGAGACGTCCCTGCTTACTGTAGGGGGGTTGGACTAGATGGCCTTCAGAGGTCCCTTCCAACCCAACACATTCCATGATTCTATGATTTCCTCTTGTCCTGTTGCTAGTTACTTGGGAGAAGAGACCAACACCCATCTCTCTACAATCTCCTTTCAGATAGTTGTAGAGAGTGATAAGGCCTCCTCTTAGCCCTCTCTTCTCTAGACTAAACAACCCCAGTTCACTTAGCTGCTCCTCATAAGACGTGTTCTCCAGACCCCTCATCAGCTTGGTTGCCATCTCCCAGAGATGACCTGGAAGCCCACCTAATGCACCTCATCAGCTTGGTCCGGGCTGGAGGGATGCTCCAGAGCAGGCTCCGTGCCAGAGCCCAGCTGGGTGGAGCAAGACTGGGATCCGCATGAGCTTGGTTGCCCTAAGCAACAAAAGGTCATAGTGACAGGTCTCTAACGAGGGAGGAGAAAACATTTTGGAGGGCGTGTAGCCAGGGGTTAATGAGGGGAAGGAGGATGTGCTGGGGTGAGGCCAGGTGTGCAGCAATGCTGGAAGCGAGGGAGTGCTCTACAGTACAGAGGGATGTTGGAAGAGAGAGGCTGCAAAAGAGGGCATGTTATGCATTGTATTATATACCTATATATAGATATATCTCCTATTTGCCAGGATTCTGGGAGGACTGGGATGGGCTCTCGCAAAGAAACCACGAGCTACGTGGGTTCCTGCAGAAGGAGAGCACTCTGCAGGAGGTGGGTAGGTTGGGAAAGGGGTCTCGCTGCTACCCACAAGCTGGGCAAAGCTCAGGAGTCAGAGTAGCGAGACAAGGGGTGGTGGCAGGGGCTGCACCGCAGAAGAGGCTGAGGCTTCAGGGATGTGTGCTGGATGTCACAGGGTTTTGTAGAGCACGCAGAAGTGTTTGCTGCACGGTTGGCACCTGACCCCGCACAGGTCTGGAGAACATGGAGTCTACAAGACAGGGCAGGTATCATGGTCATAGGGGACTGGTGAGGGACCTAGACAACCTGGAGGTCCTCCTGTCTACAAATGCACATGCTTGCCTGGCTAGGTGGCCTGAGCCCTCCCCACATGCCGCAAGGAATGAGTGAACAGGAACACAAACCGAAGAGAGAGCGGACCCCCAGTCCTGGTGGGGGGCCGCGGTACGTACTGTGGCCACTGGTATAGTGCTGCAGCTTGTCAGTGTACTCAGAATCAGCACGCTCAAAGCCCCGTCTTCTGGAAAGAAAGAGAGTCCTGAGGACCAGCATGGTTCCACTGGGACCAAGAGACACACTGCAGGGGCATCTCGTTCCCCCTTCACCTTCCTGTCCCTCCTCCTGCCACCCCCTGTCTCCAGCCCCTGGTCGTGCACTCAGACTGACCTACCTGTTGCACACAATAACGATGACGACCACAGCAATGAGGAACACCAGTCCTGCTGCGGAGGAGCCAATGATGAGTGGCAGTTTCTCCTGGACGCTGGTCTGGTACTCGGCTGGCACACAAGGAAGAGGGAATGGGTTACTGTGGCACAGGATAGGTCTATACTAAAAAGTTCACCAAGGTCAGAGCATGCTCCTCAGCATGGCCCACGTTTGTACAGCGATTGCTAATGGGTTTCCTGGCGTGGTTGTGGTCTGAGAGAGCTAGTGCTGTCCCAGGCATGGCTCAGGTTGTATATGACAGGGGATGTGCCGCAGTTGGGTGGAAGGTTTAGTCCCATGGATGCACACTGTGCCTTGCTCCTTGACCTCAGGGCCAGAAAACTGCCTTGCCCTGCTTTATCTAGCAGCACAAATCTAGACAATAGAGGCCCAGGTCTGCATGTGTCAAACAGCTGTGCACATGAAAATCATAGATTTCATCTCTTCTAAATCCAACTGAGTGGACACATCCTCATTCCAGAAAAGTCTGGCAGAATTTGGCCTAGATTATGTGATTCCCTGGATAGACCACCAAGAGCCCACACCCCTCTCCAGATCTCGCCAGGCTGAATAAATGCATGTGACTTGTCAAAGCACCCTTGAAGGGACTAACAGCAAGGGGATGAGCACTACTGCCCGTGCATCTCCATCTTCTTCAAGTCTCTTTGGCCCCTGTATCACCTTTATGCAGAAGACTCACCTTCAGTCATGGTCTGGAAATACATCTTGCCACTATACCGGCCATAGCCAGCCACAGTACGTGCCCGCACCTGGAAGACGTAGATGGTGCCAGCTTTGAGGTTTTGCACTGCCACAGTGTTGGTGGGGCTCTTCACTGTTGTTGAGTTTAACTCGCTCAGATCCTGCCAAGAAAAGACAAATCTGTTATCAGACAAGGAAGTCCAGAATCAGGTGCTGCATTTCTAGAAGGACAAAGAGCGGGAGAAATTTTGTCCCACCTCTTGTCTACAGCTTTTCTAGCTGAGGACTTCAGCGAGATCTAACAATATAGACGGTATTGCACTTGTGTAGGCAACGGATTCATCACTGCCCTTAGTAATTAAGCCCTTAGGGGAGCATCCAGAAGCACTAGTGGATGGGCAGGATAACAGACAGTCCCTGTTACCCCCAGGGACATGGAGCAACAGGTCAACAGATGAAAGAGGGTACGGAATGTGCAAGAGGCAAGATGGCCTGGCAGCCACGAAGTCCTGAAAGTCAGCGCAAAGCAGCAATATATGCAAACAGCAGATGTTTCTGGAAGAGAGAGAAAACTTAAGGAAGTCAAGCAGAGAGTATGAGCCCCTATAAAAGGCATCAAATGTCTGCAGCTATGTTGAAAGTGCTCATCCTTTCTGGTAACGGCTCCGCTCTGGCAGGTCAGGCTGCCTTGCCAAGATCAGTGGTTGAATCAGATCAGCAGCTGACAGCTCCAAATCTGAGCTGGCAAGTTTACAAGTGAGTCCCTGAGATCTGCTAAACTTCAGGTCAAAGGGCTCAGCAAGCCCAAGAGCTCCCATCCTGCACAGCCTCACCGGCGAGGTGAGATAACCTCATGAGAAGCAGGCAGGGACTGGCAGAATGAAGAAGTCAAGACACATTGTGCAACCCCATCAAGTGGAACTGAGGGTGTGTGATCAAGGGATTGGCCTTTGGTCTCAGCTGCAAAACTCCACCAGGGAGCATGGAGGGATTTCTTGTTCCATATTACACTGGGATCAGAGTCAAACTCCCAACTGGGAGCAAAACATCCACTCTTCCTCACTAACTTCTGCAGCAGACTCCTGACAGACAGAAGATATCAAAGAGGCAATCAGGCAGAAGGTCCCAACTTGGAATGAACCAAGGTTTCCTCACACAAAGGTGCAAGTTGTGCAGGCTGCTTCTCCCTTAGGCTGCTCTGGCTGCCTGCAGGCAACAGTGAAGCAGAAGTCAATGGGGAGTGTGGCATCCAACTTTGCACAACCTTTGCCTAGAGCAGCTGAAGCCTCCTCAGCTGCTGGACCACAGGATGCCTTGCCCATCAATAAATGATGGAATTTGCCTTTGGGAGCTGGTGGTCTCCTTTCTTTTCCACTCTTCACATTGCTAGCCATCTGGTGACTTTGGTCTGATGTCCATCCACTTCCGAGAATAGCACTGGTGCCTTCACTCAGAGGATCTTCTGAACAGCCAGAAGCTGTGGTCGAACCAACGTAAGAGGCCCACAAAAAACAGTCATTCACTGTGGGGCTCCATACAGCAAACCATGTTGAACCAATGTTCTCCTCATGGTCCTGGGAGAGCCTGGTGCTTTCTCACGTAGTCATTGTGCTGGAGCAGAATGGCAAGTGCACTGGCATTTGCGAGATGGATCATGCTCATGACCCCAGCTTGTGCAGACTATTTGCCTTGCAGCTGGAAGACAACATCCATGGAGTTAATTTTTTCTTGTATTAAGCTTTTGATTGGGCAGTGCTCTGGTGTGGATGGCTAGTAAGAGAGTGGTCTGGCAGGAGTGTGTTTCTCCAAGTGCGCGGTTAAACTTGAAGGCTTGGAAATGCTACTGGCACATCATTCTGGAGAGTAATGCAGAGCAGCTCTGCGAATGCCTGAGAGACCTCCGTTATTACCAGTGGTCAGGAACAGGTTTCTCTTCTAAAAACTACAACATCAGTTTTATCCATGTGCTGAAGGTGCCGGCTATCACTGGAGTGTTCTGGGAATTAGATTTAATGACAATGAAGCTCAAGTGCAGGTACATAGACAAGAAAGATCAAGAAAAGAGGAGTACACAGAAAACTGATTGTTTTGTCTGATGAGGGCTCAGCACTCCCTTGGACCTTTCCCAGGCAGGCTAGGATAGAAATAGGTCAGGAAATGTTTACAGTTTTAGTGCTCAAGGGCTTGGATGAATCCTCCTAGGCCCTTGGATGGCACTAACACCACAGTTGTTTTAAAATCATTTGTCCAGCTGTTTGAGGGAACCTCATCCCTGCTCCTGGAGGACTTTAAATTGAATGTAATGGGCATGCTTACAAGTTTATAGCCTGGGAAGCTGATGCCTGCCTGTCTGAGGAAGATGTGCTCATAACTGTGCTCTTTTAATCCCAGATGGCGAGGAAAGAGCCCCTCCACCCTCCCTTATCAAACCTATTCTTCCCCCTTGTCATACTGCTCAGCCGTCACCTCTCCAGCAACCTGTGCATTTGTTTCAAACAGTTCTTCCCTCTGGTGCCTCTGGGCTTCTCCATCAGGTCTGGGCCATCCCAGCTGGTTTAAAGTCCAAGTCCAAGCTGTTGTTTTTTGCAGAGGTTTGTGGGTTGGTTTCTTTTTCTTTTCCTGATGATATTGGTTTGAGTTTGGAAATCCTAATTCAAAATAACACGCTCCTCATTTCCTCATAGGTCTAATTTTGAGTCCTCATGCGGTTCCCCTTCCCACGAGTCAAATTTAAGCTGGCACCAAAGAAAGAGTCTGATCAACAGTTTCTTGAAACACAGACAGTCTGTGAAGCACCCAAAGGGTTTGCAAGACTTGTTCCTAAAAAGTCAGATTTTATCAGCCAGGGAAAAAAAAAAAAAAGAAAAAAAAAATCGCCAAAGAAAAATGTCAACTGACTTCATTTGGCAGCGAGCTCCTCTGCACGTCAGCACCGCGACAATCTGCTGTGGCTCCTGGAGCAACCAGAGCCACGCACACAGAGCTATGCCAAGGCTGTGTGCAAGATCATCACACACATTGGAATTTTGGCCCCCGTGGGGCTGAGTGTGTGTGGAGGGATGCTCAGATGTGGTAACAGGATCCTGCTGGCCACCCTGGGCATGCATTCCTTCTCATCTTCTTATCTCATAGATTTCTCCAGACAGAGCTCCCTCCAAAAGTCTGGGCAGCATCAGGGGGAAGGGACATCCCAGCTCTTGCTCCATCCTGGGGACAGGTGGAAAACACCAGGCAGCAGCTTTGGGCCCAGGCTCAAGGATGCTGTGTCCAAAACTGCAGGTTGGAGACCAGGAAGCACTGTGAGCCAGCCCAGGCGCAGTGCTCCCCGTGGTACGAGCCCTTGTGACATCCAGTTCTGGGGATGCTGGGCTCCTGCCAGAGGCTCCTGGGCACCACAAAGGCTACAGCCAGTTCTACTCCCACCTCCACCTCCACCATCAGCTGCCACAGGTCACCTCTCCCCCAGGTCAGCCCCTCAACCAACCCATGCCTTTTCCCTAGTATTGGTTGGAGACATCAAAGGCTCCTGTGCCTCCTACAATATTTGCACTGATGACTGAGCTGGGCACAAGGGCTCACAGAAGCATAGAATGCATTGTGTTGGAAGAGACCATCCATGGTCATCTAGTCCAACCACCCTGCAGTCAGCAGGGATGTCTCTAGCTACATCAGGTTGCTGATCTAGTAGACGGGTTGAATGTCATCAAAAAATGACCAAACGGGTAACTTACTGCATGCCCCAAGGCATTCTGCCTACCAAGCAGAGCTAGTGATTCTCTGAGAGCTTGACATCCCAGTGGGTCTCCAGTTCTCACACTCTGGGACGCATTTGGGAACTTTGGACAAAAATGACTGCGCCCTTTCTAACACGAAGCCAAATACTCATTTTTAATACAGTAAACATCAGCAGGTGCCTCTTGGAGGTAAAAAAAAAATATTATGGAGAAGACCACAGAGAGTAGACACATTATTCAGTGTTTCTCTAACACCCTGCACTGATTTGCCCTCATGATATGTGAAAGAAAAATCATAATGTTGCCTCTATTCCACTCATTTAATATATTATTAGATACTATAATATTTTAATAGATACCATTTCTAATAGTATCCATAATACCAATGTTATCAATAATCGGTGAAATGGAAACAAAAATATAGCTTTGTTTCAGGTATTGTGAACAGCTCCTCTCTGTTAATGCTAAAACACTTATTCCATTTTTCTTAATTTAATTCCTATCTTTATATAGAAGAGAATCAATTCAAAATGAAGAGCCAAAACTTTTCATACAAGATGCATGCGCTGCTATTCTTAAGTCTGAACTGCTTCCATGCTAATAAAACACTGTTTTCTATTGAGGAAAAAAATTCCACTCAAAACAGCTTAACAAGTTCCAGAGATGCTTCCCGAATGTTCAGAAGCACGTGGGACAGTTTGCAATGAAAAATTTTGGAAGAAGATCAGCTCTGGTCGAGTAAGGACACACCTGGGATGTGTCACACCCCATCCAAATGGAAGCGTTGATGGGAAGTGGGGAGGGAGCAGGACATGTCCAAAGCTCTGTGTTTTGGGGCTGTTCTAGGGATCAGCCTTTCAATGGCTAAACTCAGCACGGCAATGGCCAGACGAGCAGGAGATTCAGCTCTGCCAAGCAGCCGGGAAGGATATGGTGTCATCGCATTGCTGAAAATGCAAAGGGTTCTTGACTGACCAGCAGAAGCCCATGAAGACCTTGGCTAGTGACGATTAGTGATGGATCAGCCCTTGAACTGGGACTTCGAAGTAAAGGCTGACACACACAGAGGAGTCTGGGGAGAGACAAGCCCAGTGCCTCTAGTTCTTTGTTGGTTTTTGACCTGTTTCCAAATCCTCCAAGGTTTGCCTGCTGCTGGACTAAGCTTTGACCCAATGATCTCTTCCAGAGAATGACATATATCATATCTTGGCTGGGGAGGAGAGAAAGGCATGCCTTTCTTCTCCAAGCAAAGCACCAGCAAAAATAATACCAAGAGGTTCAAATGATTCTGCCCCTCTGCTCCGCTCTGGGGAGACCCCCCTGCAGTGCTGGGGCAGCTCTGGAGTCCTCAGCATGGCAGAGACATGGACCTGCTGGAGCGGGGCCAGAGGAGGCCCCAGCAATGATGGGAGGGTGGAACCTCTGCTGAGAGGCCAGGCTGGGAGAGTTGGGCTTGTTCAGCCTGGAGAAGAGAAGGCTTCATGGAGACCTTCTTGGGGGCTTTCAGTACTTCAAGGGGCTCTCTAAGAATGCTGGGGACAATCTTTTTAGCAGGGCCTGCTGCAAAAGGACATGGGGTGATGGTTTTCAACTAAAGGAGGGTAGATCTAAACTGGATAGAAGGAGGAAATTCTTCACTCTGAGGGTGGTGAGACACTGGCCCTGGTTGCCCAGAGAGGTGGTAAAAGCGCCATCCCTGGAACCATTCCAGGTGAGACTGGATGGGGCTCGGAGCAACCTGCTCTAGTTGCAGATGTTCCTGCTTATTCAGAGACTAGATGGACTGGATGACCTTTAAAGGTCCCTTCCAACCCAAATAATTCCATGATCCTATGAAATACCAGCACGTGGGACTGCGTGCCTTGTCCTCTCTGCCAGGGCTAGGGCTCCATCTGAGAGCCAGCTGCCATGACAAGCATTGCCTAAGTGTGGCTTGGGCCACTTGTCCCCATGATGAGGGACACGCTGTGCCCTAGCCTCTGACAATGGGGCAAGCCACCTTGTGGTTTGCTGCAAAGACTGGCCATGATCAGCGGCTTCTCCTTTAGACAAAAATTCCCTTTATTTACAGCCTTCCCCAGAAAGCAGAGGGGAGGAAGAAAGAGGGGGAGAATTAAGATAAAGTCAAAGGAGGAGAATGAATTCCCTGAGATCTTCTGTCTCTATGTGGAGGGACCCCAGGGAAAAGATCCCTTCTGCTTTCCAGATCTGTCTTGTTACCTACTCATCCATCTTGCCATGTATTCTGGGATCATATCCAAGGGTCAAATGAATGGCTCTGATTTATGCAATATAGGTCAGGACCTATTTAACAGCTTACAAAGAAGCTCCCTCCTCTCCTCATTCTCCCTCTGGCTCTTGGTGACGAGAAAATAGGTCACAGGCAGGCGGTGGGGGGGGGTTAATAATTTCTTCCGGCGACTGCTGGGAAAAATATTTTCAGTTCCATTTAATCATAAAGATTTTTAATTAGTTAGTTTGCAATTTTTAATGTATAGTTCATAAGCTCTTGTGTAAGGGGGTAGATTCCTGGAAGGAGAAATCTCCTGCTCCCCACCTCCCCTGGGTAGTATGGATGAAGTTCACCAGCCAGGCAGAGCTTGGCAGGTCCTGGGACCAACATTCAACATGGTCTTCAGGTCTTTCAGCATTCACACAGCTCCAGCCCCATGGGACGGACACTCTGGCATGGCTCTGGCTTGCAGTCCCTCTGCTCATCTGGGCAGGGAAGATGTGGAAGGGGCATGTTCCTCAGAGAAGAAAGAGCCAGAACTGAGGGACCCCTTCACATCATCCTCTCCCGACTCCATAGTGCTCTCCATGGGAGTAAGGGACAGATTCTCCATGGTACAACACCCAGGCTCAGGCTGCTGCGTGCAGGTGTCCAACTCATCTTTGGTGTAAATGGACAGCATTACACAAAATGTCAAAGACTCAGCCAGTACGGTCCAGCCTGGAACTAGATGCTCCCTACAGTCCCCTTTCCCCACTAATGCCCCAGTAGGACAAAGGGAAAAATTAGACCCTGGACCCTGCAATGGGTCCACCTGCTGCAAGTGCTGGAGAGGTAAAAGGAGAAGGTCCCCCTGAAAAGAGCAGCAGATTTTTCACACTTGCAGTGTCTACACAGGGTCACTGGAACCATGTGGCCAGAGGCCAAAGGAGTTGATCCTGCCCCTCTATTCTGCTCTGATGAGACCCCTCCTGAAGTACTGGGTCCAGCTCTGGAGTCATCAGCATGGCAGAGACATGGACCTGCTGGAGCGGGGCCAGAGGAGGCCCCAGCAATGATGGGAGGGTAGAAGCCCTCTGCTGGGAGGCCAGGCTGGGAGAGTTGGGCTTGTTCAGCCTGGAGAAGGGAAAGCTCTGGGCAGACCTTCCTGGGGCCTTTCAGTACTTCAAGGGGTTCTCTAAGAATGCTGGGGACAATCTTTTTAGCAAGGCCTGCTGCAAAAGGACATGAGGTGATGGTTTTCAACTAAAGGAGGGTAGATTTTGACTAGAGAGAAGGAAGAAATTCTTTATGCTGAGGTTGGTGAGAGCCTAGCCCAGGTTGTCCAGAGAGGTGGTCGATGCCCCATCCCTGTAACCATTCCAGGTGAGGTTGGATGGGACTCTGAGCAAACCGATCTAGTTGCAGATGTCCCTGTTCACTGCAGGGGAGTTGGACTAGATGACCTTTAAAGGCTGCTTTTAACTCCAAACTTTCTCTAATTCTATTTACCGCCACCGGACTCCAAAGGGTTGACAGCCACTGCCACCCACATGGCCAACCACAGCAAGAGAAGTAACCTCTTGATCAACCAAGCACTGTAGGTGGTGTTATGAATCCTTATGTGAAGCTCTGCACCATCCCCTCTCCCCAAAACCTGTGGCCGAATCCTGCCAAGGTCCCGCAGTACCTTCTCATAATACTGCAGCTCATAATCCAGGATGACTCCGTTGGGTTGGTCAGGCTGAGACCATGAGAGGGTAATGCTGTCCACGGTGCGACTGACCTGGTGCATGATGGACACAGCTGACGGAGCTGGAAGAGAAAGCAAGAGAGAAGCCTCCGTCAGATGCCTGCACGGGCAGGACCCACATCTCCTGGCTGGAGGCAGGCAGGGGCATTACCACTATTTGGGGCTACTGAATTCCCTTCCAGCAGTGGCAGGGCTGTCCAGGGATCCAGAGATCCCACCTTTTGCTGTTTGCAGAGAGCAGTTAGGGGAGAACAAAATGCTCACTAAGAGTTTGTAATTAGCAACCACGCAGGGCAGCGTCTTGAGCAGGAAAACAGATCATTCCCAGGCACAAGGAGCAGAGGGCTGGAGCACACACAGCCTTGTTCCTCTGAAAAACACGCTACCAGCCAGCAACAGGCAACCCTCCCTGCTTGCCACGGGGAAGTAGGGGGTTTTGTGCTTGGACATTTGCATAGAGAAGCTTTCTAAGTCATAGGCAGACGCGGGAAGCAAGCAGCTCCTCTCCGCCTGGGTGTGCTGGGTCTGCAAGTCGCACCTGCCAGTCAAAGTGCGTTCAGCAGCCTGAGCACGCAACACAAACCTGACCTGACATGCTGACAATGGTGAGCTGCCCGCCTCGTCAGAGTGCCCTGGAAATAGCACACTCACAGACGCCACTTGTCCCACTGAGCACAATGGGACCTTCCAGCAGCTCCTCAGACAAGCCAGCAGCTGCCCACGGCTGGACACGTGGCCAGGTAGGAGCAGGGTGGTCTTGGCTGATGCCACGCTGTGGGAAACCTGTCCCCCAGGCACCTGTGCTAACAAATCCACAGCCAGGAACCACAGCCAGGAGCTACCACCTCCCTGGGAAACTCTGCCCAGCTCTAAGCCTGCTTGCTGTAGACCAGGGCAGGTCCTGGACTGCTTTTAATCCACTTGGCTCAAGTAGCAGAGATGCCACAGATTCACAGGTATCAGCCCACAGCCCACCACCCTTGCTGGAGGGGCTGAGACACATAGATGCCTGCGCTGTCTTCTCTTCGAAGCTGAGACCGGTGAGCTAAGTATATGTCCTTCCCCACCTTGTCCAGCCTGCTGGCAGCACTGACAACACGGTCTCCACGGACGTCAGTCTGGAGGCCATCCCAGACTTCATCCAGAGGCAGCCCAGCCGTGGAGAGTGCTAATTCCAGCAGTGCTAGCCCTGGCACACCTGCCAGTGTAGAATCACTGCTCCAGCAGCTTCAGGCCAGAGGGGAAGCCTCAGGGGTGGGAGAGGACTGGAAAGTGGTAGTGAGAAAGCTTCATCACTTGCCTGCCAGGCCGGGTTACGAATGGATGCAGGGAGGCTTGCACTCAGAAGAGCTTTTACCAGGTCCAACCCTTTCAATATTTCATGGAAGAACAACTCATTTGACAGCTCTGAGAAACAGCTTGGAGGAGGGGCACACAAAGCAAAGCATCTCTCACCCATCTCCAGTCTGGTTTCCCTTGGCATCAGGAGCAGCAACAGAACCTTTGCCAGCTGAGGACTGCAGACACAGTAGTGGTAGGACTGTGCTACCTGGACCAGTGTGGCTGCAGCATGTTCTTGCACATCACTGTAATGAGTTCTAGCTGAGCAACTTCTCTCGAAGTGTACCAGCAAAAGCCATTTTTCTGATCTATTGTCTTTCATAGAATCTAAGAATGATTTGGGTTGGAAGGGACCTCAAAGATCATCTTGTTCCAACCCCCTGCCATGGCAGGGACACCTCCCACTAGACCAGGTTACTCAAGTCCCCTCCCAGCCTGGCCTTGAACGCTTCCAGGGATGGGACATCCACAACTTCTCTGGGCAACCTGTGCCAGGGTCTCACCATCAGGGAGCAAGCTCTAGTGCAGGGCACAGGTCCAAGAGCACTCAGCAGGTCAGGCCATCGGAGAGCAGTGATCCTGATGCGTGTGTGTCTCAAAGGGCTTCTCCTGTCTGTGGAGCTGCAGACGGGTTGTTTGTGCTCGGGGAGGATGTTGTTACTCAGTGTGTTGGGCAGTGAGCACCTTGCCTAGGAGCACTGCAGGGGGAAGCACAGGGGGAACATTTGGTTAGCTTGGTGCTATTTTGGTGACCTTGACACTGTCTTGGTTCTCTTGACACTATTTTCTTCACAGCTCGGCCCTGACCTTTCCATTTTGGTCCTCAGACTATAAGTGTCATCTTTTCTTAGGCCTTGTTCTGCTAAATCCAGCTGTGGCTGGCTGGTGGTGAGTGGCGTGGTGGACTCAGGTCTAGGTGCCAAAAATAGCCCTTCGGTGGTGTACAGCGTCTTCTAGTGAAGCTCCTCCTGTTCCCTGGCCCAGCAGCAGTCCTAGGGCCAAGATTGGCTGTGCCAGAGGGAGGCTGGTGGTGCTCGTGCTCCCAAAGGCAGCGGGCGTTACTGTGAGGGACAGGAGCGGTGGTTGTCCCCCGGGGTGGTGCAGGAAACCGCCAGCAGCTCTGCAAGGGACTGAGATGGTCCCACTTCCTCAGGGCTGCCTGGGCCTCCTGGCAGTGCCTGGTCTGTGCTGGCAGCAAAATCGTTGAGTCATAGAATGGTTCAGGTTGGAAGGGACCTTAAAGATCCTCCTCAGGATCTCACAGACTTCAGCTTGATCTTCTGGAGCAGGGTTTTACCCTGAGTGGCTTCATCGCTGAAGGATGTGGCCGATGAAGAGGCACTTCCCCAGCCTTGCAAGGTGTGAACGTGGCAGGAGCTACATGCTGGAGAGTGTCCAGAGAAGGGCAGTGAGGCTGGGGAAGGGTCTAGAGCAGGAGTGTGGTGAGGAGCAGCTGAGGGAGCTGGGGGTGTTGAGCCTGGAGCAAAGGA
>JAVSBS010024248.1:9851-23022 GCA_033124195.1 Coracias cyanogaster
TTTTTTTAATGTGTTATCTACTGGACCAGTTTCTATTTAATGTTAAACCACTTTCTACTGTGATACTTCAGTGAAATAACTGATCTTCATGGAAAAAACAGACGGTAGGATTCTAAGTAGTATTGATATGGATACTGCTGGTGGGCATACTCAGATTTGGTTAAACAATTCTTAGGTTGGAATTCCAGTGTTGAACAGTTTAAAAGTAAAAAACCTGAGCATTTGAAGGAGGTGGGAATAAAGCTGTATTTCAAATTACTAGTGGATCTGATGCATTTAATGTGGGGAAGACCTGTATAGTAACCCCTTGAAGAACTCTCTGCAGCAAGGAGAAAACATCCAGTTTTATGAAAGTGAAACTGCTCCACTTCAAGAGGCTAGCTAGCTTCTTGCCTTGTGCAGATGAAAGAGTAGCTCTGGATTTAATGGAGGCTTAATTGCAAGCTAAGCTCTTTACACTGAGGGTCATGAGTCACTGGAGCAGGTTGCCCAGGGAGGTGGTGGATGCCCCAGCAGTGGATGTATTCAAGACTAGGTTGGATGGGGCTTTGAACAACCTGGTCTAGTGGAAGGTGACCCTGCCCATGGCAGGAGCATTGGAACTAGATGATCTTTAAGGTCGCTTCCAACCCAAATCATTCTGTGATTCCAATAAGTACTTATATTTTAAAACAAATATTTCAGTTCAAATATCAAGCTGATTCAAACACAAGAGAGGGTCAGCGCAGGATGAGCATGAAGCAATAGCTCATGTCTGAGCTGTGCAGGGACTGTAGGCAGAAGGTAATGAATTGCCACTCTTTTGTAGTGGGAACATGTGCCTTGGTGTACCAAGGCTTGCTTCTAAATCATGATGTCAGTCTGCCTAATTAGCATCTTTGCCTGACAGAGACTACCTCATCACAGGTGATATCTTTAATATCTGCCATATCCTGGTCATGGGAAGCTGCAGTGCGAGAAAATCTCTGTATTGGCCTGTGTTTTGTGAAAGATGCATTGTAAGGTTTTCATCTTGTGAGGGGAAGTAGGCAAGGGAAAAAGGTGCAGCACACCCTTCCTAGTGAGCAGAGACTGGGGCCATGGGAAGGGAGGAGACATCAACTATCTGTTCTTCCTAGCTAGTTTCCTGGCTTTCAGTTGGGGTACCAAGCATCTGAGGAAGAAAGAATAGTAAAGTTTATTACTGGATTTAATTAGAAGCTTTGCTTTTCCAGCCAGCCTGGATAGACATCAGCATCCTTGGTTTGTACTCGCTGCAAAACTTTTAATGTGAACTGTAAATACCAGTGAAATTCAGTTACTGCTGTTCTGTATGACAGGGATTGACAGTGTGGGTCAGGTAAAATGTTCACCTAGTAGGAAATGTCTGGGAAAGCTACGAAATCTGAATAAGCAAGAATGATGCCTCACAAACGTACTCTCCCAGTCAGCAGCAATTGTGGGTTTGGAGTATTGTTAGTCAGAGGTAGACACAACTGAGGCAAACCAACCCAAAACTGGCAGTGGAGTTCCTATTCTGCAGGAGAGCTTTAGCACATCAGATGCGCTTAGTTTTGTTTGAGGTGAATAGCTGAAACATCCTGCAAATTAAACTACATTTGTTTTCTTAGTGGAAATAATTAGTTTTGTTAGATGGTATGTCATAATTAAGTGATCCTTAAAATGTAATGAAAGATTTTCTTCAAGTGTGTGTTGAAGTGCAAGAAACCTAATGAAGGGCCCATACACGCAGCTGTTCAAATATACTTGGTTTGTGGGGTTTTTTTCCCTCTTCTGTTTACAGTGGCAACATACTCTGAAAAGCAGGGAATGATGAGGCAGTCAGGTGTTTGATCCCATGAAGAACAGGGAACAGGAGTGAAGTCACTCTGCTGTGGTGGATGACATGGGGCAGGTAAACTTTTTTGCTCTAAAACTTACTGAGAACTGATTTCCTGACAAAGTATGGTTTTGTTGTTTGTTTTTTTTTTTAACCTGACTCTAAATTTCATGTGTTTAAAAAATACAAGCATCCCTACACATGTCTACAGAGAGAATGGTGTGAGAACAATAGATACACAGCAACGGGGAAGGTTTATTCCTAATGCCAAGCTGTGGTCTTTTGTGTCTGCAGGGCACATAATTTCTGGAATTCTGTCTCTGGTTTCACAGGCAATAATTAGCTACTTGGCTCTAGGAAAGCAGAAATTCAAAGTGCAAGAAGAGACCCTGAGGTGCTGTGAATTAGACTCTCCACCATTTCTGGTAATTCGCCTAAGGGAAATTCAGTAAGTTTGGGGGTTTTTGTCCCCTCTCACTTTCTTCTAAACTGGTATTATGTTCTGGACTAAAATGATCTTGTTTGGTCTCCAGCTGCTCCAAAGTTCAAAAACACAGTGAGGGGCATTATCTGTGTTCATGTTTCCTACAGTTTCTGTTTACTGCTCTAGCTTCTGCTTGAAGTCTTCACCAATCTGTCCTTTCTTCCACAAGGATGGCTGACTTCTGCAAATGTTGAGGGGCGACACATGGAGGGAAATGAGAACAGGTGCAGCCTGAGCAAATGACTGCAAATAACATGAAACTACTATTTGTCTTGTTTTTATACCCAGATTCTGAGTGTATGTATATGTCTGTGTTTATATGTGCATGTTTGTCTATGCAAGTGTATGATAAATATAGAGTGAGATGAATATATATGAATTTGAGCACAGTGTTTATTAGTTTACTGTGGTACAAAGCACACTGTGTTAATGGTAAGTGTTCTCATTATTTGTGGCCCCTTTAAACAGAAAAGATGTATGGGTTGGTGGGAAGAGCCAGTATTGCCTCTTGTTTTGAGCATCAACTAGGAGAGAGGTGATGTACTGTTGTTGCACTATGCATCTCCCTGCTACTACTACTTTGTTATCCATTTAAGTGCTGCTCACAGAAGGTCTGGGTCAGCAGAGCTGTCAGTAGCTTTGAGAGGGAGCTGTGCACCCAGCACTTGGGAATTTCAGGCTGTAGAGAGAATAGAGTTGTATTCATTGAAAAATCATACTATACATGAGGGACAAAATCAGGACTTGGGGCTCCTCAGTCCTATGAGTCCTATGAGGAAGCTCTTTTGTCTTCTTTTTCCACAGTTTTGACCTTTAGTGCCCTAGGCAACATCAGATCTTTTCACTAAAAAGAGCCGTACCAGGTGTTGGATGTGAGCTGATCTTCACAGAATTGCCTAGATTGGAAAAGACCTTTAAGGTCATTGAGTCCAATTAACCTAACACTGGCAAGTCCAAAAAATTTTGTGGCTTTGGCTGAGTTTACTCACTGTGGTTGAGCAGCTGGACAGCATTTCATGGTCCTTGCAAACCTGGCTGATGATGGAAGGCCCAAAGCTGCTTCCTGGCTGGCAATCTTCATCAGTTTTCAGTCTTCACTAGCTGTTTTCCCCTTTTCTCTGAACTAATAATCTAGTTCAAGGGAATAATAAATACGCTTCTAATGTTTCCCTTATATTCACTTTTAATTTCCCATGATCCCAAAGGTAAGCAAGCTGCCGTGTTCCTGGTTATGATCCTAAACAGCTTGCAGTGTTGTCCTCACACTAGAAGGAACACAAAAAAGAAGCCAAATCTAGTGAAACTTGCAGCTGTGGGATACTGGATGGTGCCTTCATTGCTGTCACAAGACAAATGTAACCTTCACCCTCCTGCTCTCCTTGGCATGTCCTCAACCTCTCATTGCCATGGCAGGTCTATTGCAGTTTGGAGCAGCCCCATGACTGGTGTCTGCAGTGATCAGAGATGATTACCTCTAACACCTGCTATTTCTTTTTCTCTGAGAGCAGTTGTGGCCATGACCTATCAGACAGGATCCTTGAAACAGCAAATTGCTTGAACCAAATAAATTTCAAAGAAAATGGATTTAAAGCAGCTCCTGTTCTTGGTGTTCTTGGAAGGAAACTATTGCCAGTACAGCACAGCTCTCTGTCAGACACTCTTCCCGACAGCTTGATACTACCCTTCTTTAAAAAAGGAAAACAAGAAAAAAAACCCTATTCCTCCCCCCAACTTTTTAACCATGTATTACTATTTTCTAGTGTTAGTTCCTTGCATCTAGAGCAGCTTAGCTGCATGTTCTGTCTGTTCAAAGCTGGCTACTCTCCTGTACTTGTCCTTTTCCTTTGACTTCTCCACTGCTTCTTGACAGCTTGCCTGTATGCATCCACTGTGTCGCTTTGCTGATGGATTGTTTTTCCCCCACAACTGTTTGTCAAGTGGTACTTTCACTAGACCTGAGTCTAGCACAGGTAATGCCATAACCCTACTTTCCTAATCAACACATCATTTGCTGGTTAGGGAATCCTTATATACATCTCCTTAGGTAATGTCTAATTTATTGTTGTCTTATGCAAAGTGTTTTTAAAACTAAAATTCCTGTTATCAAGATGTATAGGGCTGGGGTGGAGTTAACTAACTTCAGTCCGTATAGTGCTTTGGATGACCATCACACACAGGTGAGAAAACACAGTTACTGCTCAGTTCTTTCCAGTTCAACTACATATTCCGCAGAGTGGTAGGGACAATAGTAGGAATGAGGTGCCTTCTTCCCAGCCCTTTCCTTTTGGCTATTTCTACTCTCTTCACTTTTAATTGCAGATTACTTTTCTTTCACATTTAACATTCATCTTTGCAAGCCATGGCGTCTCCCAGTTGCTATTTGTCAGCCTCCTCCTTGTCCTTTCTTAAAAATAAAGCTAAAACCATCTCAGTCACCTTTTGATTCTTAAGTGCTGTCTCAGCCAAAATCCCACCTTGCCTTCCTTGCTAGTGGGTAACTGCTCTAAGTAGTTGTGATCATAGAATCATAGAATGGTTTGAGTTGGAAGGGACATGAAAAATAATCTATTTCCAAACCCCTGGTGTGACGGGCAGGGGCTAGACCAGGTTGCTCAAAGCCCCATCCAACCTAGTCTTCAACACATCCAGCATTGGGGCATCTAAAACCTCTCTGGGCAACCTGTTCCAGTGACTCAACATCCTCATGTTGAAAAACTTCTTCCTAATTTCTAATCTAAATCTACCCTCTTCCAGTTTAAAGCCATTACCCCTCATCCTGTCACTACAAGCCCTCATAAAAAATCCCTCCCCAGCTTTCTTTTAGGTGATGTTTATCCTCTTTGCAGAAGACATCCCATTGAAGAACTATCTCCATCAATCCAGGGCCTTGTGAGGCAGTACCATTAAACAAACTCTCTCCCAGCTCCAGGGAAGCCTGATTCTGCCTCTATCGCATGTGAGCGTAACACAGCAAAACATGCTGGAAAATAAGTACTTGTGGGTTTTCACAGCCTTGGATGACTTGCATCAAACCATCCAATTTTTCTCTGTAGCAGAGTAATAGGCCTTGTGTATAAAAGGGAAGCTGTAGACGTCATGTTGCTCAAGTTTTGTGAGCAATATTTTCCTATGCAAGCTGGAAATCTTGGTTTGATGAAACCATTAGCAGCTGGGCAGGCCCACAGTCAGAGATTAGCAGTTCATTGCAGCATGGAAGGACCCAGGGAATGAGATCGCGCTGTGGTCTGTCCTGGGTCTGACTCTAGTTGATGTTTTCCTTGATAGCATTTGTAATGGGAGAATGCACTCATTAAATGTATAGATGGCATAAGGCTAGGAGAGGTTGCATCTGCACTTGAAGAACAAAATTTAAAATTTGTTTACAGGGTGAAATTTGAGACACAAAACATGAGGTCCAAAACACTGGACTCAATCTTAAAGGTCTTTTCTAACCTAAACTTTTCTATGATTCTAGGATTTTAAAGGGATGAATAAAGAGAAGGATTGTTCTACTTGATATCTTCATTGGAGTAATATAGGTGATTCTCAGCATATCTGGAAAGATTTAGCTCAGACTGAAGATCAGGTGAGCATGAGTGATCTGAGATCTGGAAAACTTGACCTTGGAGGAGAGAGGAAAACACTGGAGCTGTTTAGGTTAGAGAAGAGATGGCTGAGGGGAGACAAACTTTGCAGAAGTCTGTTAGAAAAGAAGGTTAAGGAATAATCTGTTCTCCATGTTTGTGGCAGAGAGGATGAGGAGCACCAGGCTTAAATGGTAGCTACTCTGGTTGTGGTTCAGTACTAGAAAGAGCTTTTCATTGTAAATACTGCAAAGCAATGGGACAGCTTGTCTGGGACACTGCTGGGTCTTCCCTGCAGAGGCCTTTAGGAACAGGGTAGAGGAAAGTTGGATTAGACCTCACCAAACTCCCTTCAGCCCTTTTTTTTCCATCTTTAACTGCAGTGAAGAACTGTTTCCTTGCTGGTGGTGGTGAGGCAATCCTCAACCATTCCTTAGCTCCCTTCTTTATGGGACATTGGGAATGTTCTTAGCTATGGGGGTGGATTTGTCCCCGTCCTCCAGACAAAGCCTGTAGCACGGGTGCACATTCATGTTCTTGGGGCTGAGAGGCTCCTGAGAAGCCTCCTGATGAAATGGCATTTATTGCATCCTGGCCTAACTGTTTTCTAGGACTACCATCACTGAAGACAGCTTGGCCTCTGTGGTTATGTCTATGCTCTGAATTAAAAGTCAAGGATGGGTTTACATTGTCTCTTCTTTGGGCCACCTTCTACCAGGCAATCTTGGAGGAAGCTGGTTAATGCAGTCCAAAACTGAAAGGCAGTGATCTAAAAAGTGATCAAGGTGGGGATGAGGAGTCCTTGGTTTGGTTTAGCAGAGCAGACATACATTAGAACCTGCTTCTCATAACAACATCCTTCCTCGTTTGAAAATGCTTCCATGTTCCTACGGAGGCATTGGGAAGGCAGGGGAGCCTCTTGTCTCCCTCAAATTTTCAGCCTCTTTGACAGGAGAAATTAAATTCCATCAAGTCCCCTGAGACTGCTGCTCTCAAAAATTGTCTGCACTCCCTAATTACAGAAGATTTAAAGGGGCAGACAACCCTTGTGATGTAAAATGAAAATAATGCAGAAAAAATGGAAGGGAGTGTGGTGGAACTACAGCTGGATGAGCCCTGGGTTTAGCTGCATTGTATTTGGGTTGTGTCGTCCAAATGTTTTACTGAAGTCTTTCCTGCTTTCCCAGCTTGTGTTGCTCTGCTGTCCTTCACTGTGGGAAGCTGTGACCTTGTCAGAGACACTCTGCTGTCAGCTCTCTCTGGCCACATACTCCTCTGGCCAGCACAGCTGCTGGGCTCAGGTTTCCCTTGTTCAAGTAGCGCACCTGGCAGCAGAGTGTGGACACGTTGCATGCAAGCAAGAGCAGGGGCAGAGAGAACATGACACCATTTTCTACAGCCAACAGTCCAAAAGCTGGGGGGTTTGCCTCCGCTTCTATACAGTCAGTACTGCATGGCCCTGCATTTGCTGTCTCATTGATCCATGTACTTCACGCACACTAACGTGGCTTCCTACATGTCTACCCATTTACTTTGCTCCCAAAAGTTGCAAGTCCTGGTTTTACTAGGCCCTGCCTGTGATTACACAACTTCATCAGTATTAGCAGTGTTAGCACAGCTTCTCGTAACAGATCTGTAGTTTTCTGCATTTAAGGATTCTCATCAGTTTACATGTGCGCTGATGGAGTTAAATCAGCCCAAACCTGCTGGAGTTGTGTAACTTTTTGATTAACGTTCAAAAGTACCTTATACCTACCCGTCAGATGAATACACAGACACAACTTTATCTGAGGTTCTTATCTATTTTCAGACTTCATTTTCCTCTACCTTCACTGCCTTTTCATGTCCTCTTTTAATTTAGAAAAGTATGTATTTGACCATTCTGAGGAATTGTACCCATTTCAAGAGGGACAGGGGATGCAGGACTTGGTGGTGGCTGGTTAGTAGAGAGTTGGCCAAGTCTGGAGCTTCCTCTAGGCTTCAGGCAATGCCTTCTGTGGCAAGCATGAGCTAATGCCAAGTGTATGGCAGTGGTTCCTTGGAATAAGTAGTCTTGCTTTTCGTCTGGATGCAGCCCAGAAAGTTAAAGTATTTGGCAGATAGAAACCAGGCTACAGAGCACAGTTTTGATAGTCCCAGCCCGCATCTTGTAGGAGGTCTGTGCCTTTAAGCCACTCTTATTTGCAGCACCAGCATGCTGGGCAGGTGGCCATTCTGCAGGTCCTGCATGCTGATGTTTTACATCTACTGTACACACCCTGCAGCAGGGTGAAGGAGCTGAGCAGCATTTCGGCGGCGTGCTGCTCTCCTGGGCACCATCAGAAATTAGAGGGTCATCCTGAAGGAATGGAGCAGGCTGCAAAGAGAAAGTCCCTGGCCCCAAGACTAGAGTTGACATGAAAGGATGCTGAGTGACTCAAAACACAATGCTGCTTGATGAATTTTTCATGTTAGCAAATATAAGTGTTCAAACTGATTAAGGCCAGAAGCAGTAAAGTTTTGACATTTGCCGCCTTTGCATATTTTTCTCTTGTTCAGACAGCTGGAACCCTGGCTGAATTCAAGACTAAGCATCTGGTCACATTCCAGGGTGAGATTTTTATTGGCAACTGTCTTTTCTTGGTAGGCCTTTGTCTTATGCGTAGAGACATTCACACGCTGAGCAAATGGACTCTGTAGAAGTGATAATGAAAATAAACCAAATGCCCCAAGTTCACGCAGCTGCTAGACAACAATTGAAAAAAGCAGAGACATCTCTTGTCCCCTTGTTTGTGCAGCACGCAGCTCTACCTGCTCCAGGAAAACTCCCGTGTAGCACAACTAAACCTCTGTGGCCATGTACATACCAGTCAATGAAATGCGCATGGGACCTCTCTCTGACTCTGAGGTTGACTGGCGTGGGATTGCCTGTGCTGTTGTAACCTTTTACCCTCCAAAATTGAGGGCATGTGGCTGAGAAATCATGCCTGACCAGACCCTGTCTTCTGCAATGAAGTGATGAAATGACAGGGAGAGCAGTACTTATTGCTTATCTTGACTTTAGCAAGGTTCTCAATGCTATCTCCCATAACATCCTCATAGAAGAAAGGGATGAAGCGCAGGGTAGGCCACTGGGTAGTGAGGTGGATTCAAAACTGACTGAACAGCCACGCACAAGGGTTTGTGATCAGTGGCACAAAGTCCAGATGGAGGCCGGTCACTACTGATGTACCCAAGGGGTCCATACTGAAGCCAATACCGTTTAACATCTTTGTTAATGATCTGGATGGCAGAGTGCACCCTTAGCAAGTTTGCTTATGACTCAAAACTGGGAGCAGCTGTTGATAAATATTTGTGCTGCCATCCAGAGGGATGTCTACAGGCTGGAGAAATGGCCTTACAGAAATGTTATGAAGTTCAGCAATGTGAAATGTGAAGTCCTGTACCTGGGAAAGAATAACCCTATTCATCAGTGCATGCTGGGGTAAGATTGACTGGAAAGCAGCTCTGCAGAAAGGGCTCTGGGTCTCCTGTTGGACCATGTGAAAGAATTTCTGATGGAAGGAGTACAGAACATGACTTTTTTACCATGAGGGTGGTCAAACATTGGCACAGGTTGCCCAGAGAGACGGTGGAGTCTCCAGCCTTGGGTATATTCAAAACCTTCCAGGACATGGCCTTGAGGAGCCTCAGAAAAATGACTTGCAATGAAACAAGTATTTTAAACATATTCTTAGGGTGGTTTTTTTGCCTACTTAGAGCCTTACTCTCCTCCAAACTTCCAGATTTTTGGGTGAGCATTTTCCCTATTTTTGTCACATCTAAACAGGAGGGAGGGAAAAGCTGGAGCGTGAATGGTAATTGCTCTCCTGGGCTATGTTTTTGATTCACGTTCCAGCTGCTGGGTCATAAGGAGCAGTTTGAATTGCAGAAGACAGAGGGGTTCCCAAGGGAGGTGTCAGATCTACTCTTCTGTCAGATGAGGGACTGAATGGTGCACTTGAGGGAGCTGTTCACCTTCCTGTGGAAACGGTGAGGAGGAGGAGTATCCACGAGCCTCTAGAAAAAGGAACTAAATGAAAAGAATAAATTTTGAAAGAAGTGGCAGTATTTTGTTTTAAGGAAAACCCCTGCTATTATAACTCTGCAAACAGAATTGTTCGAAATACATAAAGCAAAGATGTGTTATGGGTAGATCTTCTCTTGCTTGTGCTGGACTTAATACTGAAGTGAGCGTAAATGTTATTGAGTTAAAATATACTCGTTTTAGATTTTGAAAGTCTCCTTTCAAGATGTGAGGGCTTTTTGCACAGAACTGTTGTGCATGTAGCTGCTCATACCTCCAAGTAGATGCTGTACTGGAAGAAGGAAGGGATAAAAAGCTAATTTCAGTGGCAGGAGGCTACTGTCTGATTCTTTTGAATTCCCTTCTGAGTCACTCAGGAGGGAAAATTGAGCTTGATGAAGGGGAGTAGCGGCCTCACTCCAGGTTTTCCAAAGGTGCCTGAGATCTCGCAAGTCAGACTGCTGTCCTAAGCCTGTTCCTAAGAGGAGCTTGTCTTTATTGATGGTATGAGAGACACTCAACTTTAGGCTTAATGCCTCTCTTTGATTTCAGAAACTACCAGTGCCTGGCAGCTTGTTTGCATAGCTAAGTATCTTTAAGAGGCAAGCCCTTTGCTCTTTCTTGGTTTTGCTGTGAATGCCACTGAATTGCTTAAGAACTGAGGTGCTGGAGCAGGTCCAGAGAAGGGAAGCCAAGCTGGTGAGGGGTCTGGAAAACATGTCTTATGAGGAGCGGTTGAGGGAATTGGGCCTTTTTAGTCTAGAGAACAGAAGGCTGAGAGGCGACCTTATTGCTCTCTTCAACTACCTGAAAAGAGGTTGTAGGAGGGTGGGTGTTGGAACTCTTCTCCCAAGCAACTAGTGATAGGAGGAGAGGAAATGGCCTCAAATAATTCCAGGGGAGGTTTAAGTTGGATATTAGGAAAAAATTCTTTACTGAAAGAGTGATCGAGCACTGGAACAGGCTGCCCAGTGGAGCCACCATCCCTGGAGGTGTTAAAAAAATGTGTAGATGTGGCACTTCAGGACATGGTCTAGTGGTCATGGTAGTGTTGGGTTGATGGTCGGACTTGATGATCTTAGAGGTCTTTTGCAGCCTTAATGATTCTATGATTCTATAAATGTCTTGTACTTACTGGGAGCTGGGAACACCAAATACCAGGAGCAGAGCTAAGCCTTGCAGATTGTCTGGCTAGGTGGAGATGTGGTGCCCTTGGATGCGTGGGAGAGACCTCAGTGGCTTTGCATGAACACCCTCAAAATGCCAGTCCCTCTGAAGTTGAACTGGAGTGAAATCCCCTAAAAGTCAATCCAGATTCTAGTTAAAGCAAGTAAAATAGCTAGTTAATGGACCTAAACTAGAGAAGTCTGTCATACAGATTTATAAAGTTATGTTAGGAAAACAAAAGAAAACCACATTTTGCTGGCTTATTCTAAGATTATTTCTCCTTCCTGCTCTACACTTGGCTATGCTTGCTTGCCCAGCTCACACTGTGTATTCTGCGTCTAATTAAATATGCTAGTATTTGAATTCTTCTTTGAGGTCTTCACGGAATCCCCTTTGGATTTAAATCTTCCCCAGGACCCTCTTTCACCCGTGCTTCTGATGGATCTTTAACACATGCTGAAGGTCATACCTTCTCCATATGGGAAGCGCTCATACTCCTGTGGCAGATCAGGTATCCCCTTAGGTTCTGAATGAGATTGGTAACAAATCATTAATCCACCAAGAGCTGAAAGGCTCTTCTGTCCCTGAGAAGGCAAGGTGAAAATAGCAAAGTGAAACATCTCTAAGCTCTCAACCTTGTGTTTGCTGTTAGTGTACAAGCTGTCAGTCATTCCTGATACAAGAAATTAATGTGACTATGTTTCTGTCTGAGACCAAGCATGTTGGTACCCTCTTGCTTCACAGAAGTAGCAAGCAGTTGGGGGTAAATGGTTTCTTGCCAGGCCATCTGTGTCTCAGAGTGATACCATGATGGAAGGGAACGGGAAGATGACTGTGGTGGCTTTTCTCCTTCACAGTGCAGCCCCAGGTTTGGGAGGACCTGGGAGACAGGAACCCACCATCTGACTGCAGGTAGGGACCAAGCATCTTTGTTGTGATGCTGGAAGGATGAAGGCTGGGAATAAAATGCCACCAAGGCAGACATGCATGAGGATGCTGAAATTGTGCTCCACTGGCCTGGAAAACCAGGGCAAAAAGGTCAGTTCCTTGAAAAACCAAATGTGCTATATTCTAGACAAAATTAATTTCTCAACTGTCAGTGACAACTCCTATTTAGAAGGATCCTGTTTTGTAGCTGCAAATGAAAAGAGCTGCTTGGTAGCCAGCCAGCAGCACAACTACTTAATTTACCAATGAAAAGTTTGAGGAAATGAGGAAAGTTCGCTAGAAAGCAGGTCTGCAATAGCAGACTGTGTTTCTCCTTCATGCAACAGAAAATCCAAGACAAATATGAAGGATCACAGAAATATATTTTGTGTACCTGAATTTACTGAACCATACAAGATCTAGGTGCTAGAAAATCTAGAGTGCACAGAGTAACTCTGCGTTTACCTTTATCCCTCCTCTCCTGAGTGCCTTTGTCCATGACTGACAGCCCTTGAATCACCTTGAACCTCCTTGGCTTTAAGACAGCCAGGCTCTTGCTCCTTGTGTAAAGGGTAGACCGGTTCTAGCCCACTATACCTGGAGCCTTGCCAAATAAATATATAGATAAAAGGTAATTTGCTGAATGTCTTCTCCTGGGATGCATCTCACTGTCTGGAGAGCGAGTGAAAAATCTTCCCTACAGCAGATCTTTACTGACTGGCTGTAAGTACAGAAAGACACCAGTGCCCTGTGGGCAAATCATCCGGGAGATAAAACCTGTCAGATCATGGTATTGCTGAGAGCTCAGAGGCCACATCAGCAGGGTGCTCACAGCCAAGCAACTGGAAAGAAACTCATTTTATTAATGATGATCCTTGCTGTTAGAGTAGGCTTTTTTTTTGGAGATTCTCCTCATACAAAATGCCCTTCATGCTGCCTGCTGACACCTGTCAACTTTATGAACTTTGTAATGAGTTAGCCACTGAACTGGGCTCAGAAATGTAAATTCTCATTGGAACAGTATTCATTTTGTGACTCCAATGACATACGTCTCAGTCAGCAACCCTCCTTACGCATAGCCTCATGGGGCACTCAACATCCTCCCACTTACCCCAGCTGGTGGAAGAAATAAATTGCATGTTTCC
>JAVSBS010024249.1:0-15444 GCA_033124195.1 Coracias cyanogaster
GCAGTGCTCCAGAGCTTGGATAATGGTAGGGTAATTATTGCCCAAAAGGTTCTTTGGACCCTGGCCTGAATGGTGGGGTGATGCCTGTAACTTGGGTCTGGATGACAGTAGTTCTCTGCGTCTCTGGTCTGGATGATGGTGATTCTCTGGACTCTGAGACTAGGAGTTGGCAGGGTAATACCGCCTGTAAAGTTTTCCAAATCTTTGGCCTGGATGACAGTAGGGCAACTGTCACCCAAAAGGTGAAGCAATTAATGATGTGTGTGAGGACTTGTCTGAAAAGTGGTCTGGATGATGGTAGTTCTCTGGACCCTGGCCTGAATAGTGCTAGGACAAGTATTGCCTGTAAAGTTTTCCAAAATCCTGGGCATGGATGATGGTAGTTGTCCGGACCCCAGCCTGGATTTTCGTGGGGCGATTATGTCTGAAAAATTCTCCAAATGGCTGGTTTGGCAGAACATATGGTAAGGGTAGGGCAAATTAATGAGATATTGCCTGAAAATCTCTGGATCTTGGGCCTGAATGCCTAGTCTGATCCAAATCTTTGGATTGGATGATGGTAGGGTAATTAAGGATGTATGAAAATGCTTGTTTGAAGAAGATTTTTAATAATGGAACAGAATGTGAAGCGCTTGTGTAAAAGAAAATTGTTAAGACTGTGACAATGGATGATACTATATCCACAAAGGAGTTGGGGACAGTGATGAGCAGAACCAATCTTGGCAAAGAGGTAAGGTGCAGTTTGATAATGATTGTTCTGCTGGATGGTAAAGAGAGAAAGTGGATGTTTTGCTGGAAAAGGTGAAAGTGATTACCAGCCTGACAGAGAAATAAGTGTACAGACAATGAAGGTTGAGGTTACCCTTCTACAGAACTTTTGCCAGGTAGATGAACTTTGTTAAACAGAGCTCTGAGGAGAAACCCAAAGAGAGTGAATTAACTGGAGTATTTTATTTTCAGTATGAACTAAAGAAATGTGAAGATATGATGCATGTAAATATGACATATGGAGGTTGTGATTCATCTATAGCTCAAGGGGCCAAATGATGCTGGGGTCTGAGTTATGAACCCTGCGTTGGTGTTGACCTGTGAATGAGTCACAGCCTAGCAGAATGTTTTGTTCTTCCTATTGGCTTCATGATCCAACCTGGCTCACCTGTGTCTTTGTGGCTCTGCCCTCACCCAGGTGGTTGTGGTTGGGTTGGTGGGCAAGGCCAGGGTTATATTAGCCAGGAGCTGATCAAATGGAGAAGCTTCCTGTTGGGTGTGGCTTCTCTTGGGGCTGGTCACACCTTGCTGAGCTGTTGGTGGTGTCCTTCCATGTGAAGGGCCACTGAGGAGCCATCTCTCTGTCTGTTGTGTCCAGGAGGTGATGCAGGCAGCACAGGGGGCAGCAGAGGAGCTGGGCCTACAGGAATGTATGGTAGGACTGTCTGAAAGAAGATTTCTGAGGGGGTGTTGCTACGTTCAGCATTGGCCTGTGTGATCAGGCAACTGATGGCAGCATAAAATGATGGTGATGATTGAACCAGCACATCATCTGCACCGCAGCCGGGAAGAATGGTCCTAGCTGGAGTCTCTGGCAGAGAGCACCCAGGGAGACCCGAGGCCGACCTCCAGCCTTCTGGAGTCATAGATACAAAGGCTCCGAAGCCAACTACACTCCAACTGAGAAGGAGATACTGGTAGCGTATGAAGGAGTTTGTGCTGCCTCAGAAGTGGTTGGCACTGAAGCACAGCTCCTCCTGGCACCCCGACTGCCGGTGCTGGGCTGGATGTTCAAAGGAAGGGACTACTGCACCATGCGACGGATGCCACGTGGAGTAAGTGGGTTGCACTAATAACACAACGGGCTCGAATAGGGAACCCCACTCACCCAGGAATAGTGGAGGTGATCACAAACTGGCCAGAGGGCAAAGATTCTGGGATGTCACCAGAGCAGAAGGTGACATGAGCTGAGGAGGCCCCACCATTCAACAAGCTGTCAGGTGAGGAGGAATGATGTGCCCTGTTTGCTGATGGGTCCTGTTGCATTGTGGGGAAACATCGACGATGGAAAGCTGCTGTGTGGAGCCCCACACAATGAGTTGCTGAAGCCACAGAGGGACAGGGTGACTCAAGCCAGTTTACAGAGGTGAAAGCCATCCAACTGACTTTGGATATTGCTGAGTGAGAAAGGTGGCTGAGGCTCTACCTCTACACTGACTCATGGATGGGGGAAAGTGCCCTGTGGGGTTGGTTGCAGCAGTGGAAACAGAGCAACTGGCAGCACAGAGGGAAACACATATGGGCTGCTGGATTATGGCAGGATATTGCAGTTCAGGTGGAGACCCTGGTTGTGAACGTGCACCATGTGGATGGCCAAGAGTCAGGCCACTGAGGAACATCAAAACAACCAGTGGGTGGACCAGGTTGCCAAGATTGGATTAGCTCAGGTGGATTTGGACTGGCAACTGGACAGTATCACAGCGGTCATCCATGAGTGTGAAACATGTGCTGCAGTCAAGCAAGCCAAGGGGTTAAAGCCCCAGTGGTGTGGAGGTTGATGGCTGAAATATAAGTCCTTTGTCTTGCCGGAGCTAGCCAGCCAGTTCATCCACTGTCTGTCCCTGGCTGTCTTTCCAGGACACTACTGCCAATCAGTTGGCGTGTGATGCTGGTGCACTTCTTAGAAACTTCCTCCACATGTGGTGTGTCCTGGACTTCATGTGGATCTGAAGGTGACTGCTCATTTAGATCATTATAAATAATCTCCAGCATCGCTAATTCCCTCAGGTGCTGGATATACTTCTCTTCATGGTGGTCCACTTGCCTAGGTGACGTGTAACATCCTCTTTGAAGAGACCTTTCCCTTACACTTGACAGGAGTTGCCTCCAAAGGCTGAGGATCTGCACCTGCTTCCCAATCGCCTTGTCAATGCCTGCTTCCCTAGACAAGTATCGCAGCTGCCTGGCCTCTTTGCCCTCTAATTCCAAACCACCAGCTCCACCATCCCAGCATTGGAGCAGCCAGGTGATAATCTGCTCGCCTGGAAGACAGCTGAAATCCTTCCACATATCTCACAGCTCACTCAGGAAGAGAGGTCGGGTGATCACCTCTTGCTCTTCCTCCTGTTCTTGTGGTGGCCCTGGTTCATCTTCATCCCTCACTATACGAACTGATTTTTTTTTGTGTATTTCTTTTTCTGTATGGGGGTGACTGATACTGGCACAGGCTGATTCTCTGGCTCAGCTGAAGTACCAGTTGGTCTGCTTTTAGGTCCAGAGACCTTTTCTTCCCCTGAGGGCACTGAATAGTGTTGAGGAGGACTCAGTAGGCATGGGCAAGGCCCCAGCACATGGCAGTGATTTGCATCTCCTGGGAGTTGCCCGGTTGACAACTTTTTCCAAATATTTTAGTAGTTTATCAGGGTTCTGCAGTTGTTCAGGGGTGAAATTCCAAAATGTTGGAGGTGACGACTGACCTCAGTGCTTGCCCATGCTCTACCACACACCTTGCCACTCATAACTATCCAGCCTCAGGTCAGATCTCTGGGTGATATTCTTGGAAAAAAAATCTGTGTAACCTTAAACAACACCTGGCAGACAGTCAGAAGATGCAGCATGAAGAGCATGCTGGCCTGGACATCTGAAGGGTAGCTAAAATTCTCAGAAACTGAGAAGGTCTCCTCCCCTGTTTCACCCATAGATTGGGCACAGGAGGCTGAGAAGGCTGCAGATGCATCCCAGTGTAACCTCTTACCAGTGGTAACAATCATATCATAAGTTGGCAAGATCCAGTAAAGCAACATATACTCTTGACCCATTTCTTAGAGATGGCATCACCAGGAGCACACAGAGGACATACAGACTGACACAACACCACTGCTCAAAGAAACAGACCGACACCGTGAACATGCAGTATTCAACCCCTACAAAAAGTGTGTATAACAAAGTTAATGCTTTCATCAGATTGTGTCTTTGTCTCAACCCTTTGTGCCCCACATCGGGTCTTTAAAAGGACCATGTTCAGACTGCTTCCTTCTGGTCTCAGGCTCCTGACACCAGGTTCAAGCTCCAGAAGCTGCATGGCCGTTGTGGGCAGCTGATGCGTCAGCAGTGCTCAGCTCTTTGGCATAGCTGTTTTTTGCAAAGCCTCTGTAGCCCGTGCCAGGTAACCATTGAACTTTCCTGGTCCAGCAAAGGGATGGGTAACAGGCAGTAGAGGTTCTCCTGTCTTACAGCCCAAGTAGATGGTGTGCTCTGTGTGGTATGTGCTTCAGGGCTCTTTGCTAGTCTTTGGGGAGATGTCATGATGCCTGAGCCTAAGAGGTGCTAACTTTGTTCATGTTCTCCTGATAAGGGGCAGTGAACTACCATAAGGGAACGCCATTCATCTGCCAGGAGAGAGACACCTCCGTTTGCCCATTCGTACTGTCAGCTTTATAAAAGTCCATTACAAGCTAGCCTGGCATGCAAAGGGCAGGTTGTTACCTGATGGTGATAAATTACTCCTGATTGCAGTCTTTTTACATACTCCTTGGTGAACTTTGGACCAGGTGTCTTTGTTTGAAGTGATGCTTTCCTGCCTTGTGTTGTACATTGGTAGGCACAGCCATCGGCCTGTCTCTCTGTCCTCTGGTCTGCTTTCAAGATCTGCTCGTGAGGATTGCCCTTGGGGGTGGTGGTGGCCCTCCTACAATGGGGCTATGCGTCAGATGGCCTTCATCTCTGCAGGGAGAGCTCATGCAGTAGCTTGTCTGCAGGTTAATGTGTTGGTGTTAAAGAACAAAAATCCATTGTGGGGTTTGGAGTATTTGGGTGCCGATACTGAAAATGGAGGTTTTGCAGCTGTTGCGCTGGTCTTTGTCAGGAGTAGTAACAGCTTGTCTCCTGAGCAGAGTGCTTGTCTGCCTTTTGTCATCTGCCCTTCTGGAAGCTGTGTTTCTGTGGGGAAAGGCTTCTCCATCATTTTCTAGGACAAGAGGAAACTACATCAAGTTACATTAGGAGCGGTTTAGGTTGGACATTAGGAAAAGCTTCTACACGGAGAGAATTCTCAAAGACTGAAACAGGCTGTCCAAGGAAGTTCTTGAATCACTATCCCTGGATGTATTTAAAAGCTGTATAGATATGGTGCTCAGGGATATGGTGTAGTAGTGGGCTTAGTAGAGTTAGATAATGGTTGGACATGATGATCTTAAAGGTCTTTTCTAACCGTAGCAATTCTGTGATAGTTTCTGGAGCCCTCCCAGTGGCAGGGGCAGGCTGGTTTTGTGCAGATCCTTCACCAGTGTTTGCAGGTATGATACCAGAGTACCAGCCTCCCTGGGAATGGCTTCTGTCTCCTGAAGGATTGCTTTCATCCATTCCTTCCCACAGGAACTGCTTCAGTCTGTTTAGCAGCGTGGCAGTGCATGTAGAAGTAGTCAGGCCATATGCAAGGTTGTCCCTCCACAAGGGCACTCCTGGGCAGTTGTAATGAACATCTTGAACATCTGAGAGGATATGTTTTACTGTGGTGTCCTGCAGATGTCTTCTCTATCTGACCTGTTTCTATATGGCCTAACTGCTAGATACGCTGTTCCAGACCACTTGAATCAGGGCTTTCCTGGCTGTGACTGAAGTAATTTAGTATTGGAAAAGAAAGTAAGACGGCAGGTGGGCACGGTGGTGGCTCATGGCGCCTGCCTGGGACACCCTGCCCTTGCTTGCACTGCACCCTGTTGCAAAGAGGATGCTCTCCAAAAGGTCCCCTTCAGGTACTGCACTGCCCAATGAGCTGGGCGTGTTGGGATATTCCAGCTTCACCCTGCTTCTCTTTCTGTTTTTTGGCTCAGGACAGTCAGGTGGGATGTGGATGAGGTATCATCGTGCCAACATGCTGAAAGCAGTCTCTTTCAGAATGTGTTCTCTCTCTTGGCCCCGGGTAGCTTTAATCACCGTTAAGTAGATTTGAGGAGATGGCACCACCAAATACCTGGTGCAGCACTTCCCAACATGGTTATGGGGTGATTTCTTGAAGAGTTAGCACCTCCCTGCTTTTTCCCTGGTGAGGAGATCCTTACAAACGGCAGAAATTGAGTTTAGTAAATGCAGAAATGTATTCAAGTGGTTGGTGCTTGTGGTGTGAATTTCCTGGGTTTGGGAATGAAGGGTTTCTGTTGGTGAGGCTATTTCTGACATCACTATGGACATCTGTATGTGCTTGCCACAGACCGGGATGAAGTTGTTCATCTGCACAAGGTGATTTCTTAGGGATTCTGATAGATTATCTGTTATCTGGGGGGATCTTGTCTCATTAGGAGCTAAATGTGGTTCCTTCCACATTTGTGAGTTGGTTAATCAAGCCTTATGTCCTTATGTGTTTGCGCCTCTCTGTAAAAGCAGCATTTCCAGTGGCTTTTGCTTTGGCTAACTGCTGGAGAGGTTAATTTTTTCGTAAAGAGTTATTCGGGATGGGTTTTTTCTCTTGGTACATCAAAAACCTTGTGTCTTAAGGCACTTTGAGTTCTTGCAGCCTCTGATCATCCTTCTTGGTGTCATCTCCTCTTCCCCAGTTACGTACCTCTGCACAGAGGTGACGCATATTTGTGAGCTCCTGCCTTTTCCACTCCACAGTGGTCAGGGAGGCTGGGATCTGCATTTGGCGTGTTATGATACAGGGAAGGTGGAACAAGCCGCTACAACTCAAGTACCTTTGCGGGGTTGTGACTCAGATGCATGGCACACAGAAATCTCCTGAACTTTGGAGCTGAAACATGAAGCTCTGTTGGGAGAGTTGCTCTGCCGCTCTAGGCTTTGAGCTAGCCCTGTGTGGAGATGGACACGGCCAGGCTGCGCCTGCTGATGGCTGTTTGCAGGGGAAAGGAAGAGTTATTATCTAGGAAGTTTTTGAGAAGCTTTCCATATATATTCACTTCTTTCTGCTTCTGAAAAAGTTATTCCTCTAAACCTTGGGATTTCCTCCAAGAATATGGATGTATTTTGCCCCCACTGGCTAATGCAGAAGGAAGTACTGTGGTGGCAGCTACTAAAGCATCTCTGACTTAAAAAGTTTTTGCCTGACTCTCCCAAAACACCCAGTTTCTGATACACAAACTTTATCTGTTTATTGAATCAGTTGAGAAGAGTTGAGTAGCATGTGGAGACCTTATTCTCTCATACAGTGATGAAATTTTGGTTTGACCTTGCTGCTGAGTTTGCTGATCAATACGTTTTGATCATCACAGGATGTACAAATACACTTCAAACCGTTTCAAGACCCGGGCAGAGCAAGAGGTGAAGAAAGCAGAGCACATGGCGAGGATTGGTGAGTCTTTGGGCTATGCGTGCATCCGGATTTCGCTGTAGCAAAGGAAGGGGCTGAAAGAGGCTGCCTTGCTGGGTGTGACCTGAGATTGCTTCTGTGATCAGTGTGGTTGCTCAGGAAATGAGTTACTACAGCAACCCAGACTTGCTTCCATGCAATAGAAGGAATATTTATTGTTCCATAAGACCATTTCCTCTGGGAAATGCATGTACAGAATAACCCTTGGAGTCACAGCTGCCTGCCCTTGCTCCATCTGAAGCCTGGCTAAGCTGTTACCCACAGTTCTGCTCTCACTTTTTGCATATCATAGAATAGAGTGGCTTGGGTTGGAAGGGACCTTAAAGATCATCCAGTTCCAATCCCCCCCTCCAACACCTCCCACTAGACCAGGTTGCTCAAGGCCCCATCCAGCCTGGCCTTGAACACCTCCAGGGATGGATCATCCACAACTTCCCTGGGCAACCTTTTCCAGTGTCTCACCACCCTCACAGTGAAGAATTTCCTTCTAATTTCCAATCTAAATCTACCTTCTTCCATTACCTTCAAACCATTACCCCTTGTCCTATCACTACAGGCCCTTGTAAAAAGTCCCTCCCCAGCTTTCTTGTAGGCCCCCTTCAGATACTGGAAGGTCACAATAAGGTCTCCCAGAGCCACCTCTTCTCCAGGCTGAACAGGCCCAGCTCTCTCAGCCTGTCCTCGTAGATGTGTTCCAGCCCTCTGTCATTAGCTTTTGGTTCTGTTCCTTCCCTGTTGAGGCAGTTGTTTAAAAACTACATTTTTATTCTGTCACCTGATGTAAAGTGATTGGCCCTGAGGTACAAGGGAGTCCTGCTTTGTTTCTTGGGTTGCTCTCCCTGCCCCCTTCAAAACACACCTTTTGTCCATCTAGTTTTCTCTTCCTATTAAGTCTTGTAGCCCTCAGGAGAAAGCTAATTTGACATGATTGGATATTCAGCATATAGAAATTACATAAGCATATACATCTAGCATAGAACTTCAATTTGTGCAAATTTAACATAGAAAGGGGTCTCCCTAACCCCTGATGGGGAAATGCTGAGTGAAGGCGGAAGCTTGGAAGTTGTAGGACGTGTTGACCTGTATCTTCTGGTAGGTTTCATAAATCAGTCAGAGGCATGTGTCCTCTCTGCCTGTGTAAGAGCTGCTCTGTGTGCGTGTGTGTATGCGTGCCAGTAACACAAGTGACAGTGCTGAACAGGCTGACCCTGCCCAAAGCCAAGTAGCAAAAGGAAGTCATGTAAATTGCTGTCTTCCACGTTCCTTCTCTATGAAGTACAACCTAACAAGACAGCCTTGAAACTAGGAAGTTTAAGCAAATTTTATCCTGTGCCTCAGTCCTTACAGATGAATTTATTAATTGTGTCTTCTAGCCAAGGCAGGTGGTCAGCACACACTTGTATTGCCTTTCAAGAGGTAAAAATAGCATGATTTAGAGAGACTTCCTTCTTGCAGCAGTCCGTGAGGCCTTCGTGATGTTTCAGAGGTGAGCTGTGGTGTCTTGGCACTGAGGAATGCTGCCATTCAGCGTCCATTGCTAAGAACAGCCATTGCCACGGAAGACTAAACTTGTTTTCGTCACTGGAGCTGGTGGTGGAAGTGGGTGCTGAGCAAAGGGCTTTGAACATGGTGGTGAAAACTCAGGGCAGATTTCACACTGCAAGATTTGATCGCATGAAGCCTCCAGGACGAAAACATTCTTGTACCGTTAACCTCGGCTTCAGTGGCACAGATCTCATTTCTCTGCTTCTAGAAAAATGAATTTAAGCGGTAACAACTAAGTTCTCTTGTTCTACTGTTGACAGAAAAGATTAATTTCTTGTCACCTGCAGCACGTTTTTCTTGTGGTTGCACACTGCTTCTGGTAGGGATCCTCACCAGGGAATGATTCGCAGTTTTCTCTTTCAAAACCAGGGATGTGCTGTGAGAAGTGGTGGGTCTCAGCAGAGCTAGCTTCAGTTCCAGTACGCCATGGCTGCCTGCCTGTTGGAATCCATCATGCTGTTGAACTCTGAGGGATTGATGGAGACTCTGGAAGTAGCTTATGAGCTTATGCACTTCAGAATCGTAGAATGGGTTGGAAGAAACATTGAAGATCATCCAGTTCCAACCCCACTGCCATGGGCAGGGACACCTCCCACTAGACGAGCTTGCCCAAAGCCCCATCCAACCTGGCCTTGAACATTTCCAGAGATGGGGCATGCACAGCTTCTCTGGGCAAGCTGTTCCAGTGTCTCACCACCCTCAGAGTGAAGAAATTCTTCCTAATATCTAATCTGAATCTCCTCTTTTAAAGTTTGAAGCTGTTACCCCTCATCTTCATCCTGACCTGTATCAGAAATGGGGTGACCAGCAGGAGTAGGGAGGTGATAATGCCCCTGGACTTGGCACTTGTGAGACCACACCTTGAGCACTGTGTCCAGTTTTGGGCACCACAGGATAAGAAGGACATTGAGGTGCTGGAGTGGGTGCAGAGAAGGGCAGCGATGCTGGTGAGTGGTCTGGAGAATATGTCGTTTGAGGAGCACCTGAGGGAACTGGGATTGTTTAGCTTGGAGAAGAGGAGGCTGAGAAGAGACCTCATTGCTCTCTACGACTATCTGAAAGGAGGTTGTAGAGAGGTTGGTGTTGGTCTCTTCTCACAAGTAACTAACAGCAGGACAGGAGGTAATGGCCTCAAGTTGTGCCAGGGGAGATTTAGACTGGATATGAGGAAGAAGTTCTTTACTGAAAGAGTGGTTAGCCACTGGGCTGCCCAGGGCAGTGGTGAAGTCACTGTCCCTGGAGGCGTTCAAAAAAACAAATGGATGTGGCACTTGGGGGCATGGTCTAGTGGTCAGGGAGATGTTGGGATGAAGATTGGACTTGGTCTCAGAAGTCTTGTCGAGGTTTAGGTTCAGTCCACCAGACCTACAACAGACACTCTCTGTTAACCCCTCCTTCCCTCCCTTCACCACCCCCCCCCCCCAACAGAGGAGGAGAAAAAGGATAATGGAGAGAGAGTTATGGATTGCTGTTGGCCCCCTCCCAAATGGGAGAGGAAGGGAATGAGAGAAAGGCTTCCAGAGTAGAAAAAGAAAACTAAAACAGCTTTTGTGAAGATAATAATAAAATGGGATAGATACAAAACCAGTATTGAACCCAGCCTCCCCCTGATGGCAATGATGTCACTGTCACCACTGAGGCTGCAGAGCAGGCACCAGGAAAGTCCCAGACCGGGCTCAGCAGCTGATGGGAACCGGGTTCAGGAGCTGGGTTCAGGAACACACGAATTGGGATCAAAGGCAGGACTGAGAAGGCAGCCGAAGGGAAGGGTCCATAAGGCAAGAAGGCCTTGGGAAGCAAAGGGCTGAGACCCCTGTGATCCCTCAGCTTTCTACTGAACACGATGTCTATGGGATGGGAGCCTTTGTTGGTCAGTCTGGGGTCACCTGTCCTGGCTGCTCCTCCCCGCAGGTGCGGCCTTTCCCTTCCTGTGGTGCACAAGAGTTGGCAGTGACCTTGGTCCACACCCCAGCCCTTGGTAGTAACTCCAAACACGGAGCGTCACCACTGCTGGAAGCAGCCCCTGTCTGCCAAAACACGCTGTGAGCTTCAGAAAAGCACCGTTGGTGAGCAGAGACTCAGACAAAAATAAAATCACTGAACAGAACTGGTTTGGTTCTAACTCAGACCAGGACAGGTCTTTTTCAACCTGTATTATTCTAACGATGTTTTCTAATGCTCTTATCACTACAAGCCCATGTAAAAAGTCTCTCCCCAGCTTTCTTATAGGCCACAATAAGGTCTCCCCAGAGCCTTCTCTTCTCCAGGCTGAACATCCCCAACTTTCTCAGCCTGTCTTCATAGGACAGATGCTCCAACCCTCTGATCATCTTCATGGTCCTCCTCTGGACTTGCTCCTTCTTATGTTGGGGCCCCCGGTGCGGGGGTGCTCTAAGCGTGGTCTCACAAAAGCTGAGTACAGCGCATGAATCCACTCCCCTGACCTGCTGGTCACACTGCTTTTGCAGCCTTAGGATATGGTTGGGGCTTTCTGGGCTGCAGGTGCACGTTACCAGGTCATGTTGAGCTTCTTGTCAACCAACATCCCCAAGTCCTCCTTTACAGGGCTGCTCTCAATCCATTCTCCCCTAAGCCTGTATTTGTGCTTGGGATGTTCCCAACCCGGGTGCAGGACCTTGCACTTGCCCTTGTTGGCTTGGGCCCACCTCTCAAGCCTGTTAGGTCCCTCTGGATGGTATCCCTTCCCTCCAGTGGGTCGAGCACACCACATAGTTTGCTGTTGTTGGAAAACTTGCTGAGGGTGCACTTGATCCCACTATCTATGTCACCAGCAAAGATATTAAACAGCACCCATCCCAATACCAGCCCCTGCGGAATGCTGCTCATCACTGGTCTCCACTTGGACACTGAGCCGTTGACCACAACTCATGAGTGCAACCATCCACCCAGTTCCTTTTTCACCAAGTGGTCCATCCATCAGGTCCATGTCATCTCCAGGAATGTCACGTGGACATCAAAATGTCAAATGCTTTGCACAAGTCCAGGTAGATGATGTCAGTTACTCTTCCCTTATCCACCAATGCTGTAAACACGTTGTAGAAGGCAACCAGATTTGTCAAGCACAATTTACCCTTAGTGAAGCTGCGTTGGAAAATAAGGAGGTGATTGGTGATAGCCATGTACCCTGGCATAGTTTCCAGGAGGATCTGTTCTGTGATCTTGCCAGGCACAGAGGTGACACTGACTCGCCTGTGGTTCACCAGGTCTTCCTTTTAAAAAATGGCATTCTGTTTCCCCTTTTCCAGTCAGTGGGAACCTCACTGTTCTGCCACAGCTTCTCAAATGTGGTGGATAGTGCCACAACTCATGGAATCGTATAATCGTCCTGGTTGCAGGAGGTCTTCAAGATCATCAAGTCATCAAATCTTGTCTCTGCCTGTCAGCACACACCACTCTTTTAACTAGTGCTTTCTCCTTTTGGCCATCTTGCACATGAACTTCCTTGCACATTTCTCTTCACACATCGTTCATACTGTTAGAAATCCCTACAGGTCATGAAGGCTGTGGTGTTGCTGCATCCTCTTCAAGAAATCCCTGCGCTCAGAAGCAAGCGTGGGGAGCAGGGTGGCAGGTCAGTGTTGCATCCACAGCACACGCGCCTGTGTTAAGGGCTTGCAAGTGGCAGCTGCAGCTCCAAGTTTCCCTGCAGCAGGGCATTACTTGCCAGTCTGTGTTTACTCCCAGGGACCACATAGGCTGTGGAACAGAGAAGGTTGCTCACTCAACTGGTACAGCTGTGACCAGAACAGGCTTCTGACCTGAAAGGGTTGTAGCCAATGTGCTTTTGGATGGAGAGTGTGCACATGCAAGGTACTGGTGCTAACTTACCAAAGCACCCTATGTCTCAGTTTTAGGAAAGGATCTCCTTGCTGCAAATGAAGTTTATTGAATGAATCCTAAGCGGTACAAGCACAATGTCTGTCTATTGCCAGGCAGGCTTTTTGGGAGCCCGGTAGAGAAAAGGGGAGTTTCTTTTAAGTGGTAAACTTTGTGTGGTCAAATATCAGATGTAGCAGTAGATTTTCAGCACACCGTGTCCTGTTTTGTGTGTAGCACAGATTTGTCTTTTTCCAGGCAAAATTTAGCAATTATCAAATGTAAAAGCATTTCTGAGAGCATCTCTGCAAGAAAATGACCTCCTTGTGAGTCCTTTTCCAGCCTGAACTCAGTCTTTGTTTTGTGAGAGCCTTTCTCTGCCTTCACACCTCCAGGCAGGGCCTCTTGCATCCCTACTCTTCCCATTCCCTCCCTAACTTCATCATGGATCCTTCCTTTGAACGTGCTTTGGCAGAGTTCAGCGCTGCTGCTATGCCAGTGTTGACTGTGACCTCTGAGCAAGGTTAGGATGATGTGTCTGTGGTGCCCTCTTGTATGTAAGATTTTATTTTGTACCTTTTTGTGTTACCTTTGTGTCCTTGTACATGTCAGTCCGGCAAAGGCTCTCTGGAAAATCAGTCTCCTGAGGTGAATGCCTTACAATACGCTCTCTGTGCTGAATGGTTGACCTCATCCTTTTCCCTGTGTTTCAGCGGAGGAGAAGGCTCGTGAGGCAGAGAGTAAAGCCCGTGCTCTTGAGCTGCGCCTTGGAGGGGATCTCACACGAGAGTCCAGGGTGAGCTTTATGCTTTGGCAGCAATGAGGGGACGGTTCAGAGCTTGGAACAGCCCTGGCTTTGGAGCAGCGCTGGCTTGGGAGCGACCCTGGCTTTGGAGCAGCGCTGGCTTTGGAGTGACCCTGGCTTTGGAGCAACCATGGCTCTGGAGCAGCACCAGCTGGTCAGCACCCAGTGGTAGGACCCGGTGTGTGGGTTAAGCCGATGGTGACTTCAGTGGGCGATGAGTTGCCAGCAGCATTCAGGCCACTCATCTCCACTGGACATGCACATCTACATGTGGTTTCCAGCGCAAGTGGGAAGCGTGCTGACATTCCCCTGCCCACAACAGCCAGTATATCCTGAGCAGGAGGGCAGCCCCCAGCCCACAGTTGCTCTGTTTGGGCTCAGCCCCCACAGAAAGGACTGGGGAATGTGAAGTGTTTGAGCAGAAGTAAAAGCACTTTTCAGCTGTTCCCTCTCGCTGCCTGCGCAGCTGGCTCCAAAGCATTTGGGCAGGGGCTTTTGGAGAGGGGCTACTCACTCCCTTCCCATGGGGCTGTGCTCTTGATCAGGGCAAGGCTGAGCCCCAGCCCGCTGCTGGGCGGGAGAGGGGCTTGCAGGGACACCACGTGGGTCTGCAGGTGACACCAGCTTAAAATCACTGTACTTCCTATTGGCATCTAATGGAAACAGCACTATCCAAGTATGTTGGCTGGTTCCTTGTGCCTTGTCAGCCCTCTGGTTTCCGTTACCTGAGACGCCTGGGTACATTTAGGCATTTTCTTCTAAGCAACCGTGTAGCTGCTTGAACAACCCAACTCAGCAGCAAGTGCTGCCCTGCGTGTAAAGATGTGCTGATTGTCACCCTCCACCATTCCTGAATTCTTCACATCTAAAACATTTCTGAGCTCTTCTTGAAAGGGGAAAAAATCATAGAAGTGAGTCAATCTAACACATTTCATAGTGGCAGTTTAACTGTGTGATGCCTGTTTGCAGATGATGCTACGTCAAGTCCAAAACTCTGCAATAACCATGCGCCAAGAGGCTGACATCAAGAAAAGGATCAAGGAAGCAAAGCAGCGGTGAGTGTAGGGTGGCTCAAAGCTCCACTTTTCCCAGGCTGTTCACTCCATGTGCTCAGATGTCTTTCCTACTTGGCTTGTGTGGTGGAAGGAGCAGTTCAGCTCAAAGCTTAAATATCTGTGGGCATCCTGTATGTCCTAGCTGTTAAACAAGGCGATGGGGTTTGCTGTTCTGGTTGCTTCTGCTATTCGACTTTTATTTAACAGGTTGCCCAGAGAGGTGGTCGATGCCTCATCCCTGGCACCATTCCAGGTGAGGTTGGCCGGGGCTCTGAGCAACCTGCTCTAGTTGCAGATGTCCCTGCTCAGTGCAGGGGGCATTGGACTAGATGAGCTTGAAGGGTCCCTTCCCACGCAAACCACTCTGTGGTTCTACTTGCTGAAAGACATCTTTGGATTGGGCTTGATTTCTATAGGTGTTTATCTGCTTTTCACATCAGCTCTTTTCACTCTTTTGCTTTTTCATCTGCAGGTTAAGATTCAGGATGGCAAATAAATGTGAACAAATTACATTGAAATGGCTTTTAGAGTTGTAGAGATGTTTTCTAAAAAGTTGCTGAGGTTTGTTATTGTCAGTGCTGCACAACCCCAAGACATTCTAACTTAGCTCTGATGGCAGTTAACTTCGCTGTCAAAGTGCTCACTCTTTGTAGATGGGTTTTTTGCGAATTTGTGATATGCATTTCACAAATGAGGTTGTAACCAGAAATAAATGCTGAGTATGAGAAAGCTAAGGATTTGTATATGCCAAGTCTGGATTCCCACCTGGTTGATTTGCATGCTAGTTTACATGGCTGCTTAGGTCAGAACTCCCCCAGACTTGTTGCCAGAGGTAAGTCTAATGCACCTCAAGAAGTTATAAATAAACAAATACAGCTTTAATTTAGAAGTGC
>JAVSBS010024250.1:0-14203 GCA_033124195.1 Coracias cyanogaster
GGAGGGGTTTCCAAGCCGTGGAGATGTGGTGCTGAGGGCCAGGGGTTACTGGTGCCCTGGCAGTGCTGGGGGAATGGCTGGACTTGATGATCTGAAAAGTCTCTTCCAACCAAGATGATTCTATCACTCTATGATTCCGTGCCCACCCAGCCCCTGTGCCAGCTCCAGGGTGCCCAGTGATGCCAGCTGGGTTTGCACCCAGGGCTGGTGCTGCTGTGGGATGGGAATAGAGAGGGCTTGGAGGAGTGGGGCAGCAAAGGAGGGTCTTTGGCCCTGTGCTCCCTCCACCCAGCTCCGCCCCCTCCTCTGCTGTGTGCCCCTGCACTGGAGCTGGCACAGGGGTGACCGCAGGTCCCACTCCCAGGGGCAGGGTCTGACCCGGTGGCTCCAGCGGTCCCTAGTGCTATTGCCTTTGGGAGCTGCTGAGCCCATCACCCCGTGTCTCAGGGACGGGGCCACCGTCCCACTTCTGCTCTGCCTCCAGCTGTTCCTGTTCCGCGCGGTCACCCTCCGTCCGCCGCACAACTTCACGCAGTGCACGACGCGGGGAAGCTTTGCCCAGCCCTGGCACGAGACCCTCTACAACATGGTGGGCTTCGCCTGCCTCTTCCTGCTCCCGCTGCTCATCATGGTCTCCTGCTACGCTCGTATCCTCCTGGAGATCTCCCGGCGCATGGGCTCCGGCCTCTGTGAGTGCCCGGGCATGGGGGTCCCCAATGCTCGGGGGTCTTTGCAGGGACCCTGGGATGGAGGGAGCAGGAGGAGCCCCGGCTGGGGCTGTGTGGTGACTGCCTGGGTGTGGGGTCCCCATGGGATGCTGGTGGGGCTGGAGGAGCAGCTGAAGACAAGACCGCAGTGAGCTGGGGTAGGGGCTGTAGTGCCGGGCACCATGCCCACAGGTGGCAAAGTGTCCCTGCTCACGGGCTGTGTCCCCCCAGCCTCCTCCCGGAACGTGTCACTGCGATGCTCGAGGAACAACATCCCACGGGCACGGCTGCGGATGCTGAAGATGAGCCTGGTCATCGTCTCCTCCTTCATCCTCTGCTGGACCCCCTACTACCTGCTGGGGCTGTGGTACTGGTTCTGCCCGCGGGCCATGGAGAGGAGGGTCTCACCCGCCCTCACCCACATCCTCTTCATCTTCGGCCTCTTCAACGCCTGCCTGGACCCCATCACCTACGGGCTGTTCACCATCCCCTTGAGGAGGGGCCGGGGGTGCCCCTGCGGGCACAGCCCCGAGTCCCAGCCGCCCTCCCCGGCCACCGGCTCCTTCCGCTGCTCAGCCTCGTCCCTGCCGCCCAAACGGGGGGTTCTGGGGTCCCGGGGACAGCGGGTGCCCCCCGAGCCAGGGCTGCCTGATGGGGCCAGCTCCTGCCAGGGCAGCTCCCTGTGACCTGGGCCTGGCCCCGCGCCCGTGGGGACACCCCGGGGTGCTCAGCAGGACAGGAGGGGACCGGGAGAGGGACAGCGAGGGCAGGGCAGGCTCAGCGGGGATGGGGTCACTGCTGCTCTCTTCCTGCACCCTAAAGTGCCTCTGTGGGTGATGGGGCTGGCACGGGTGTCCCCTGTCCCCTCCTGCGCCCTGCCAAGCCCTGCACAGCTGGAGCAGAGCCCAGCACAGCAATAAAGTGTCCCATGGCCACCTCCTGTCCTGCTGTGTCCCCGACCGGGAGCTGGGCTGGGGTCCCCATTCCCAGCGCTGCTGGGAACAGGTGGGTTGGGAGCCCCGACCCTGGTCCTGGCCGCCCCTGTCCCCACCATGGGGAGCTCCCAGGGTCCCTGGATCCAAGGACATCCCGCACACTGGCCAGGGCTGGCTGCTGCCCTCCCTGCAGCGGCTGCTCAGGATCTTTGTCCCCTATGGGGCACAGGGCTGGTACCCGCTGGTGGCACCGAGCTGGCAGCAGCACCAGGGTGCCTGCACCCGCCACCGGCTCTGCTCCAAGCAGGAGCTCTCAGCTCCTGCTGAAGGTCGTTGCGAGGCACAGGGCCCCGGCTGCTCCCGGCTGCGCGGCAACCACCCCAAGGCCAGCGCTGCCGCAGGAGCGGGCACGGCTGTGAAAGGCTGGCAACGGGAGAAGGGGGCTGCACCCTGGGGGTGCCTGGGCCCCCAGTGCCCTGGAGCAGCCGGTCTGAGCCGTGCCCATGGCACCAGGAGCGAGGGATGGCTCACGGGCATGGCCCTGGCATCGCCCGGCCTTGGCGAAGGGTCACTGGCAGAGCTGGGCTTTGCCGGAGCCAGGGCCAGAGCAAGAGGCCGACTCCCGACAGGGCTCCCCGCGTGGCTGCTGGGCTCTTACCCCCCTCAGTGCCCGCTTCCAGGCAGCACCCAGGCCCAGGGGTTTGCCCGTAGCCCCTGGGGATGCTCCTGCTGCCCACATCACCGAGGGCACAGCCAGGAGAGCTGCTCCCGCTGCCAGGGTCTCCCGGGCTCTGGCATCCTGGTGCGTGGCAGGGCTGCGGTAACCGGCTGCACCAAAACACCTCGTCTTGGTCTGCTGAGGGCCAGGGGGAGGCTGGCATCACCACGGTGGGGACCAAGCCTGACTCTGGAGCGCTGGCAGAGCGCAAGTGCCTGACAAAGCGGGGCCCAGCAGCTGGCAGTGGCCACGGCCGGACCCGGCTGCTCCCCTGGCGCAGTGCCCGGTAACAGCAGCGTGAGCCACGGTGGCAGCGGCTTTATTGCGAAGTGGCAAAGTCAAAGGCCAGCGGTGCTGCTCCGGTCCCGGGGGAGCGATCCCACCCTGGGCCCAGGGCTCTTGGTGTCCCCCTGGGGCTGTCCTGGGGGTCTCTGCTTTGTGGGGGTCCAGGGAACGGGGCCACTGTCCTGTGGGCACTGCTGGGGGGCAGGGATGGGGCTTCCCTGGCACGGGTGGGGCAGAGCGGTGCCCACTCCTGCTGGATGCGGGGTGGGCCAAGCCCCAGGCGTGGACTGTTGTATGAAAAGATCCCCTTGTACGGAGCACATCGCGGCAGGCAAAGGTCTGGGAAACGCTCTGCTGTGAGGATGGGGGTTTGCAAAGCGATGGGAACCAGCCAGCAAAACCCCCCCGCTGACCCTCGCCAATGTTTTAGAGCCAGCGGCTCCCAGGACGCTGCTGCCACAGCTTTGGGGTCTGGGTTTCGGCTGGGACAGAGCAAATCTCAGGCTCACCCCTCTGTGGGTGGGCACGGAGCCTGCTCAGAGCTACCGGCACTTGGCTCGGGGCAGGAGCACCCGGGAGGTGGGTGCTGGGGGGCCCAGCGCTGCCCCATCCCCTCACCAGCCCGGGCAGAGCTCCCCGTGCCGCTGGCCGTGCGTGGGCAGCGTGTGGCATTGCCAGGCTGCCCCGTGCAGCGACATCGGGCTCTGGAGCTGCGCTGCGCATCAGGAGAGGGGCCGGTGTTGATGCCCAACCTCAGCACAGTGTGGGACAAAGGGCCAGTGCCGATGCCAAGCCCTGGCACAGTGTGGGACAAGGGGTCAGGGTGCCGACACCAAACAGCGGGGCACGGGACAAGGGCTGAGGGTGATGCCAGACCTCAGCACGCTGTCGCACAGAGGGTCAGAGTCATGCCGAATCCCAGCACTGGGTTCGACAAGGACAAGGAGTCAGGGTGCTGATGCCAACCCCAGCGTCGTGTTGGACAAAGACAAGGGGTCAGGGTGCTGATGCCAAACCCTGGTGCACCCACCCGCTTCCCCGGAGGAGCTGGCGAGCAGGGACAGACCGGCCGGGCAAGGGGACGGTGTCGCAGGGCGGGCGAAGGCGAAGCGAGGGGTGATGCTGGGGGGGATCGGTGGGGGATGCCCGTGTTGGGTGACCGTTTTCCACCTGGCTCAGTGAGATGATGCCATCCCCTGCTCCCCGCCAGCACCTCCCCATAGCAGCACCTTGCAGAGAACAGGGGCAAAGCCTGGCCCAGGAGGACACTGCCCGCCTGCTCCCCACCGCAGTCCGGGGGCCGAACAGCTCTAGGTGCTGGTCCTGCCGCTGCCGGGTCTCTTCTCGGTGAAGAAGCTTTTGAGCAGCACCACTTGCCCAACGCTGACCACAAAGAGGATGAAGGTTTCCCCCATCGACCAGTATGAGACGCGGCTGTTGAGGTCCTCAGCTCTGCTCCGGTCCTGCGCTTCCCGCAGGCGGTAGTGGGTCTGGGAGTCGATCACCGCGTTCAGGGCCTCGTGGATGGTGACACAGGCAGACTCCATCTAGGGAGACAAGGAGATTCCACCGCTCCTGGGTCAGCACGGCTCAGGCTCGAGGGCACTGAGCACCGCGCTGGGGCACCTGAGAGGAGGATGGCAGCACTTGGTGCTGCTCAAAGGGGCAACGCGGTGGGCACCGGGGCACAACTGAGAGCCCACCAAGGTGCTGGGGACCAACGGCAAGGTCTGGGCACAGCCATCCCTGTGGGCTCGCGCCAAGGGATGGAAAAGCCTCGCTGTCCTGCTCCTGCTGGCCACACTAGTGCTGACACAAGCCAGGATGCTGGTGGCCTTCTTGGCCACCTGGGCACACGCTGGCTCGTCTCCAGCCGCCTGTCAGCCAGCACCCCCAGGTCCTTTCCCTCAGGCACTCTCCAGCCTGGAGCGCTGCAGGGGGTTGTTGTGACCCAGGGGCAGGACCTGGCCCTTGGCCTTGTTGAACCTCATCCTATTGAAGGCCAGACCCCTCTGTAGAGCCTCTTCTCCAGCCGATCAACATTCCCACCCAACTTGGTGTCATCTACAAACTGCCTGAGGGTGCCTTGATCCCCTTGTCTGGGTCATTGATAACTGACCCCTCATGCAGGATGGGAACCAAGTGCTGCAGCTGCAGGAGGTTCAGACCCAGGGCAGCCCCCTCACTGTCCCTCTCTGCCCGCACCACTGGAAGAGGATGTGGCTGGCACGTTGCACGGGCAGTTGGCTGGCAGTTGGCACTTCTGCATTTGTTGGAGGGGAAGAGGGACAAGCCCCAACTGCCATTCCATGGGGCTGTCTGGCCACGAGCGGGAGCTGCAGCGAGACCTTCTCGCCATGGCAGCGCATGGTGGCACCCACCTGCGTGAGGGCGGTGACGCGGTTTCCCATCTCGGGCAGGATGGGCGGCTCGTCGCCCACCTGGAAGTCGAAGTAGACGGTTTTGTGGGAGAAGGTGGAGAACTCATTGCTGAAGCAGAAGGTGTAGACGCCCGGGACCTCGGCGCGGTGCGGGAAGCTGTCGTACTGCTTCTTGGCCTCCTTGTAGAGCGTCCTGCCGTTGGGGTCCTCCACATCGCAGTCGACGTCATAGTGTCCCCCGCTGATCACCTGCGCCAGGAGACGCAGCCGGCTCCTGCCAAACCAGGCGGCGAGAGCCTCCCGCCCCGGAGGCAGCAGCTCTGCCCGGCCCCACGCCCGCGGGCACCGCCGTGCCCTCGGCCAGCGGGCACCGTGCCATGGCTGCCCGCCATGGGACAGGGGCCCAGGCTGGGGGAGGCTGTGCCCCGCGGTGCCAGCACCTCAGGTGGGGTGTCCACAGCTCAGGTGGGCGCCTGGACAGGGGGTGAGCCCTGACGGCCGGGGCAGGGGCTGCTGTGGGCACATCCCGGTACTGGCTCCAAGGTGGGCACTGCCGGGCACGGGGATAGGGGCTGGGAACAGCTGCTGGTGGGGCTGGGAGGGGTGCGGGAGAGGTGCCCCTGCAGCCCTGCCTGGGGGTCTGCGGGCATGGCGGGGGCACGGGAGAGGGGCACAGGCACGGGCGAGGCAGGGGCATGGGCAGAGGCACGGGGCTGGGGGCACAGGGCCGGGGCTACGGGCAGAGGGTGACAGGCACAAGCCGGGGCAGGGGTGTAGGATGGGGTGTGGGCAACGCAGGGGCACCGGGCTGGGGATATGGGGCCGGGGGTAGGGGCAGAGGTCACAAGCAGGGGCAGGGGCGCAGGCAGGGACACGGGCAGGGGGCACAGGGCACGGGCAGGGCAGGGGGGGTATGGGCAGAGGGCGATGGGCACAGGCAGGGGCAGAGGGCAGGGGGGGCAGAGCCAGGACCCCAGGCAGGGGGGCACCGGCAAGGCACGGGTGGGGGAACGGGGCCGGGGGCGGCGGGCAGGGCAGTACCTGGTAGTCCAGCGTGAACTTGGTGCCGCGCTCCAGCTCCTGGTGGAAGCACTGCCGGGCGCTGTCGGGCAGCTCGAAGGTCAGCTCGGTGCCCGCGGCCCGCAGCGCCCACAGCAGCACGGCCACGGCCACGGCCCGCAGCCCGGGCCCCATCCTGCCCCGCAGCCCTGCCCGCGGCCCTGCCGCGCACCCCGGGCCCGCCCCGCCTGACGTGGCACCGGCACCGGCACCGGCACCGGCAGCGGCGGCGCTTCCGCGGAGGGCGGCCCCGGCCGCGGCCGGGCTGCGGTGCCCCCCCGACGGCACCGCCGAGCTCCCCGTTAAGGGCCGCGATGGTCCCGACCGACCCGGGCTGCGCGTGACGTCACCGCCAGCCCCCGTCCCCGCGCACGCGCTCCGGAGAAGGGCGTTAAACCCCCCCCCGGGTCCCGCTGTGTCCCCCCGGTGCCGGTGCCGGTGCCGGTGCCGGGGTTCGCTCCCAGCGGCGCGTCCGGGTCCGCGCCGGGGGCTCCGGCGGCCGGGAGAACGCTGGGGGGGGGGCTGGCGAGGAACGGGCTCCGACGGACGGACCGACGGACACGTGTCCGTGGGCACCGGGATGTGGGGGAGCCACGGGATAAGGCCACGGGACGTGGTCTCGCTTGGGACAGCGTTGGGTGCGGAGCGGGTGCTGGTGGGGTGGGTGGTGGTGGAGGGGGATGGGTGCTGGTGGCATGGGGTGGGTGCTGGTGGAGTGGGGTGGGTGCTGGTGGGATGGGTGCTGGTGGGATGGGGTGGGTGCTGGTGGGATGGGGTGGGTGCTGGTGGCGTGGGGTGGGTGCTGGTGGGGTGGGCGCTGTGCCTGCGGCCCTCTCCTGCTGGGGCGAGCCCCCGACGCTCCCCCCTCGCCCACCCCCGGCACCTCGGCACCCTTGGCAGAAGCTTCCCAGGCCAAGCAGCCGGGAGCGCTCCCCGCTCGGTGCGGTGGGATGTGCCCCCCAGCCTGGGTCTCTTGGGAGATGGAGACAATCCTGCTCTGGGCCCACCCGAGGGTTCTTCTGCAGCTCAGCCTCGGGAGCTCCGGAGGCCTGGGAGTCTCCAAGGTGGAGAATTGTCTCCCTCTCCTGCACAGTGATGGGACCAATGCATCCCGCTGCCAGTGAGGGGCATTTCTGCTCTTCCAGCCTCGCAGAGAGTCATTGCACGGTTGGAGTGGGAAGGGACTGTTAAAGCTCATCTCATCCGACCCCCCTGCCGTGAGCAGGGACACCTGCAACTCGAGCAGGTTCCTTTCCTTCCTAGTAGGCACTTCGCAAACACCTCAGCCCCCTGGTCCCCAGCGTGGGGCTCTGGACGGGGTTCTGTGTCCAAAAAGGGGGATAGAAGGAAAGCGGATTGCAAATAAAGAGGAGTAAGGGACCTCAGGCAGGAGCCTGACGATCTCAGGTGGTCTGGGACCCACCTCTCCTGGGGAAAGGTCCCCGGCGAATAAAGGGTGCAAAGGAGGCTTCAGCTGGGTGCCCGGGTTCTCCTCACGGCTCTGTGCCCGGTGCAGCCCCTGGGCCCAGTTCTGACCCCCACGGCCTCCAGCGCTTCCCCGGGGCTGAGCAACGTGTGGAACCGTTACGTTTCTGCAGGGACAGCACTGGTTTGGGAACCTTCCTGGGACGCAAATGGTGGGAATGGCTACTGGGCCACTATCTCCTCGAAATCAGAGAGCTGCCGCATCTGCTCCGCCTGCATGGAGTGTCTCCGGAGGAGCTTCCGCTTGGCTCTCACCTCGCTGGGCGTGACGGGCACCAGGGACTTGATGCCAGTGGCAAGCGGGGAGGAGGTTTTGCTGTTGGAGCCGATGTCGGGGATGGGGGTTTTGGGTTTGATGTTCAGTGGGGGCAGGTATCCCGGCCTGGTGTGGGAGATGTGGTCCAGCAGCAGGGTCCCGGAGCCTCGCCTCTCCAGCAAGCCGGGCGGTCGGTGCCGGACGGTGCTGGGTGATGTGCTGGTGATGCTGTCCAGGGACTCCCGTGAGCCATCCAGCAAGGCCAGGTGGGACCCGCTGAGCTTCCTCCTCTCCGATGGCACCTTCCCTGCCTCAGCCGCGCCGGGGACGCTGGAGAGCTGGGGGTCGCAGTGCTCGGCACCAGGCCTCCATCGGTGCAGGGCGTCCATCGCTGAGGTCGGGCTGGAGTTCTCTGGCTCTTCAGGGACCGTGCTTCTCCGGGGCAGGCACTGGTGGGTGGCCTGGCTCTTCTCATAGGCCCCTTTCCTTGCTGATGTCCTCAGAGCCTGCTCGTCTACTGGTGGGAAGAGCGAGGGGTCCTTGCCACCCCACACCAGGGGAGCCTTTTTGGAGAGCGAGAGCTCGCCGATGCCCATGATGACCTCGTCGTCCATGCAGACCCGCGTGTTGTCACGGACCGAGGGTGCGACCAGACCCCACGGCTCCGACCGCAGCCGCTTCAGCTGGGGCAGCCGGGCTCTCCTGGCCACCCCAGCTCTCCGGCCCGGGGACGGCGGCTCCTCGGTGGCCGGGGCAGTGGGGCTGTCCCCAGGGTGCGCTGGGCGCGGGGTGAAGGTGCCGCTCTCCTTCTCGGTGGGGGAAGGTGCCGGGACAGGAGTTTTTGGGTGGGTGTTGGAGGGTTCTGTGCACCCCTCAGGAGGGGCCCTTTCCAGCGATGGGGGAACATTCAGGTACTGCTTGGTGGTCTTGGTGCCAGAGGCTGATTTGTCCATGGTGATGATGATCACCTCCTTCCCTTTGGCTTTGCAGGCATTCAGGAGGTGCTGCAGCACATCCTTGTCCTCAGCGTTGATGGCATGGACCAGAGCGGATGCTCCCGAGTGGTCCTCCAGGCTGGGGTCTGCCCCGTTCTCCAGCAGAAGGGACACCACGTCCCCCCCGGCACCACGGATGCAGGCGTGCATGAGGGCCGTTTTCCCGGACTTGTCCTGGATGTTTGGGTCAGCTCTGTTGTCCAGTAGGTACTTCACCATCTTGGCCTTGTTAATGCTCTGCTGGTCCACGTGCTTGGTGATGCAGGCCACCATCAGGGCGGTCTCCCCTTTCTCGTTGCTCTCGTTGATGTAAGCCCCCCCTTCCAGCAGCAGCCGGGTCAGACGGAGCCGGCCCAGCCACACAGCCTTCAGGAGGGAGTTCCCCCCCATCTCCAGCTCCGTCACCTCGTCCATGGCATCGGCCGCTGCTCACTGGTGGGCACAGGCAGCGCTGGCTGGCAGCTGTGGAAGGAAGTGTGGAGGAGAGGTGAGGATTGTTCTTCATCCCTGGCTCTTACCCCTGCCCTGTCCCACTGAGGGTGGCACGCTCCCAGCATCCCAGCATGGTGGGGGCTGGAAGGGACCTCTGGAGATCACCTCATCCAACGCCCTGCTCCAGCAGCTCACCCAGAGCAGGGGGCCCAGGATCGCGTTCAGGTGGGTTTGTAGATTCTGTGATCTATGATTTATGTTATGGTGTTACCCCCCTCAATAATCTTGTCTTTGGGACATTCTCTATTTTTCTCCATCACCCACGGAACTCCTGGATGTCCTCTGCTCTAGACATGCCAGAGGACATGGCTGCCAGGGCCTTGAGTGCACCAAAGGTCCTCAATCGCCCTGACCAGCCTCACCTGTGACCCACACCCACCCTTCCTCTGCCCCTGGCCTGGGGGCTCTATTTAAACACCGGCCCCGGTCCCCTGACCCCGGTTTGAGCTACGAAGGTGACTGAGGCTCCATCCAGCCCTGCCAGACCAGACCTGCTCCTGGGATGTCCCTCAGTGTCCTGGGACCTGACTTGCCCCCTTGCCTTGGCCTGATGATTGCTGTTAGTGGGACCTGTCACTGACTTGTCCCTGCCTGTGCCGTGGTCACCCTCAGCCTGCAGCTCATCTACGTGTGCAGAGCAGCTCTGCTCCTGCTGCTCCCCACCGATACATCTCCTGAGGTTCATCTTGCCTTGCTCTCCCCCAGCTCCGCGTCCCCAGCAGCCACGCTGACGCTCGCCTGGAGGCAGCTGATTCCTCCAAGGGCCAGAGAAATCAGAGTGGTCCTGGTGCTAAGATGGTTTCCACCGTGTCTTCTAGGTCCCTCGGGCTGTAATGCAGAGATGCCCAGATCTCGCAGGGATCTCCAGATGCCCACTGGAGACAGCGGGAGCATCTCCCACGGCTCCGTGGGCTGGAGCCACACTCTTTGCTTCCTCGCTGGTGGCTGTTGGAGCAGCTTCCACTCAGGGCAGCCTCTGCAGCAGGAGCGGCTCCGGAAGATCAACAGGCATCGTGCCCGCTGGCGGTCGCTGCCCTGGCACAGGCTGGTGATGGGAAGTCCAGTGGGTAAGGCTCCTGCGCATCCCTCCGCGGCCCTGCCGTGCCGCCCCCGTGCCCACGTCCCTGAGGAGCAGCCCCCAGCCCCGGTGGGCTCCCCGCACACGGCAGCGCTGGCAGCTCGGGGCCGTGCCCAGGGACCAGCAGATGCCCAGCACCATGGAAACCTCGCCGAGGCGCAGAGCCAGCCCTCGGCCCGGTGCGCCCGGGGCCCGCTGCCGCCTGCCCGCTTCCCACCCCTCCGGCCGTGCCCCCGCTTCCCCGGGCACTCCACCAGCGAGGGGCCCGACCGAGCCCCCCCACATCTCTCCGGAGCTCCTGGCAACCGGGGTCTCCCCCAAAGCCCCCCTGCCCTGCCCTGCCCTCCATCCCGTGCCCATCGAGCCCCCCTTTGGGGGGTCCCTGCAGCCCCGGGACCTGCTGGCAGCGGGGGCAGCACCCCCAGCCCCCCGCACAGCCACAAGCGGGGTCCCCCCCGGGCCGTACCCCCGAGCTGCCCGCGGCCCCTTCCCCTCGGGACCCCCCCGGCTCGTCCCTTCCCGGTGCCCACGGAGGTGCCAAGACACCGGGAAGGGAACGGACTCCCCCGGGGCAGGAGCCCCTCGTGTCCCCCCCGTTCCCGCCGGCCCCCGTCGCGGTGCCGCCGTGCCCGCTGCCGGTATCGCTTCCCGGTGCCCCCGGGGGTGCCAGCCCGGGGCAACCCCGTCCCTTCCCGCTGCCCGCCGGGGCTGCAGAGACACCGGGGGGTGAGGGGGGGACAACGGGGACCCCCGGGGCATGCTGATGAGGGGAGGGGGACCTCCCACCGCCCCTGCGCCCGGTCCGCTACCTGCTACCTGCTGCCCGGTGCCCAGCTGCCGGTGCCCGGTGGCGGTGCGGGGCTACCCCGGTGCCCCCGCCCGCACTCGCTGCCGGCCGCCACCCGCGGCCCCCGCCGAGGCCAGTGCCTCCCCACCCCCGGCTCCCCCGCCTCGGCCGCTCCCCGCCGCCCTCGGTGCCGACGCCGCTTCGGCCGCCGCGGGCGGCACTCACACGCCTCATCGCCGCCGCTCTCCGCGTCCCCGTCCGAGAAGGACTCGGCCCCGTCGGCGTAGCCCGCCAAGCCTACGATCTCCTCCTCCTCTTCCTCCTCCCATCCCGAGGCTCCGGTGCCCCCGCCCCGCACCACTTGGCTCAGGCCCATCAGGGGCAGCAGCTCTTCCCGCGGCTTCTCCACCTCCACCGAGGTGCAGACCCGCTCGGCCGGTGGCCGGGCCCGGTTGTGCTGCTCCACTCGTCGCATCATCGCCGCCTGCTCCGCTGCGTTCCGGGCCTGCAGGCGTGCAACGCCTGGCACCGGCTGCCCGGGGAGAGGAGCGGGGGGGCTCCCCGACCCTGCTCCGGGCATCCTCCCACCCCTCCTCAGGGTCATCCCCCAGAACCCCGGGATCATCCCCCACTCCCCGAGCCCAGGGATGTCCCCCCAAGCCCCGGGATCATTCCCCCGCCACCAGCCCCGGGATGCGCCCCCAGCCCCGGGCTCACCTCCCAGTGGATCCACTTGTACTGGGAGAGGTCGACCCGCTCGAAGTCACGGGCCGTCACATCGGGCAGGTTCCTGTGGGGCAGGGGGGGTCAGGCCGCGGTGGGGCAGGACCCCCCCCAGCCCCGGGCACCTGGCCAGGGGTGAAGGGCAATGCTGGGGGGCTGCGGAGGGCTTGGCACTGCCCGGGGGCAGAGATCCGGGCAGCCGTGGCTCTGCCCGGGTGAATCATTAATAATGGTGCAGCTGGACCCTGAGATGGACTCAAAGGGCGGCTCAGCGGCAGCCAGGCTGGAGCTGCCAGGGCTCAGGGGGGGGTTGGTGATAGCCAATAGCTCGTTCCACCATCGACTGGTGCGAGCTGGCACGGGCGCGGCCAAGGGAGCGCCGTCCTGGGCACCGGGCAGGTGCCTTATGGGGTGTCCCCGCGGTGGGCGTCCCACGCATGGGGGGGACACGTGGATGTGCAGGGATGCCACCGCCAATCACGGCCGCAGCACGGGGGGTGATTGAGGGCTGGGGTGGGGGGTGATTGGCATCGATTGTGTGTGCAGGATTATGGGGAATCACCCAATTTGGCATGCGGGACCCCCCAGCAGGCAGCGCTGGGCCAGCACCGGGGGCTGAGCACCATTAAGAACCCCCCTCAAGGTGCAGGGGGTGGCCCTGGGTGCCCAGCCTGGCCCAGGCCAAGGCAGGCTGGGGGGCCGCAGCCCCCGGGGTCAGCTCGGCCAAGCGCTGCCCGTCCGGGCGATTTGGGCCGGGGCTGGCGCCCTTACGTGTCGTAGAGCACAATGGTCCGGGAGCCGCTGGCGGCACTGACGACGCAGCAGGCGCAGGGCACGTCCCCACGGGGCTGCCAGGCCACGCGCGTCACGTCCACGCCCCGGCGCCGGAAATCCGCCACAATGAAACTTGGGGGGGACAGAGAGCGGGAACGGGGTGTTGTGTGGCGGGGCCCACGCACCCGCCGGCGTGCAGGATGGTGCGGGTGCCCCGGCTGGCGCTGGCGATGACGACGGAGGTGGGCAGGCAGCCGTCGGGACGCCGCGCCGCGTGGCACACGTCCACCCCGCGGCGCCGCAGGTCGGCCAGGATGAAGCTGATGGCGGGAAACACGTGGAAGGGCCGAGGCGGGAGCGTCAAGGCGGGGCCGGCCCCGGGACCCCCCCGGGAACGCTCCGCCCCCGCCATCCCGGCACATCCCTCATCCCGTCCCCCACTTACTCGGCGGCGAGCCCGGGGGCCAGCGAGCCCATGAAGGTGCAGGGGGCTCCCAGCAGCGCCAGCACCGTGCAGGAGTTGGAGGCGTTCCCGCCCCGCTGCCACCGCTGCGACACGCACCTGCAACGCGGCGGGGGGGGGCCGGTGGGCGCCGGGCCGGCCCGGGGGGGAAGCCCCGGTGGGGGATGCCGGTGCCGCGGGTACCTGCTGTCCGAGTCCTCGGCCGGGTAGGCCTCCACCACGCTGATGATGTCCAGACACACCAGCCCCACGCACAGGATCCGCTTCTCCGCCGCCGCGCCGGGCTCGGGCTCCGCCGCCATGCTGGGCCCGCTCCCACCGGCACCGGCACCGGCCCCGGCCCCGGCCGCGGTCCCGGCCCCGTCAGGCCACGCCCCCTTCGCCCCAGGCCACGCCCCCACCCCGGGGCGCGCCGCCAATCGGAGCCCGGCGCCGAGGCGCGCCCTCGGTGGGCGGGGCGAAGGAAAGGCGCGTCCGCGCGAGGACGCGCCCCGCCCCCGCCCCTCCCCTCCGTGCGCGCGGGGGCTGCTGGCGGGAAAGTCGGTCGCGCCGTGGGGAGGAAAGGGCGGGAAAGCGCGTGCTGGGGACGCGTGGCCCCCGGCAGCGACACGCAGGGGACACCAGCCGTTGGCAAAGGCCGTGGGGCTGTGGAGCCCCTGGCGGGGCTGGCGTGGTGAGTGCCGGGAGGAGAGAGACACTTGACAGCAGCGGCGAGGTAAGATGAGGTTCCTTCAGCTCCTCCACCCTGTGGGGCCTCACCAGCTCCCGGCTTCTCCCCTGCCAGGGCACCTGGGAATAGGTGGGGGAGGAAACCAGCCACGGACTGCACCGTGCCTCAGTTTCCCCATCAGCCCCAGGGTGGTTTAACACCCTCAGAACCCCAAAGAAGCAGGACACTGCGGAGAATTTGGAGCTGGAGTCACATCGTTATGGCCTCGAGTTGCGTCAGGGGAGGTTTAGATTGGATATTAGGAGGAAATTCTTCACGGAGAGGGTGGTTGGGCACTGGAACAGGCTGCCCAGGGAGGTGGTGGAGTCACCATCCCTGGAGGTGTTTAAAGAACG
>JAVSBS010024251.1:0-12826 GCA_033124195.1 Coracias cyanogaster
CTTTCCTTTTTTTTTTTTTTTTTTTTTTTTTTGGCTAGGAAATGTGTTTACTTTGTTAAAGAAAGAAGGCCTATCAGCCTCTGCTCTGAAACATTTTAATAGATTTCTTTCTTCAGCCTTTATTCTGTCCTTCAGGAATGGGAAAATGCATAGCATTTAACATCCTACCGACACTGACAATTGATGTAAAGCACTAGAAGGATTCAGTGCAAATCTATGGGGACAAGCAGCATTTCAGGCCTACATACCATGCTGAGATGTAAGCCAAGCTAAATGTATATATGTGCGTTTCGTGGTAATTTTCTTTGTGTATACGTGTATGTGTGAAAACGATAAGAGCAAAGGGAATTAACAATCAGAAAATATTTTGTTAATTGGGAGCTTTTTATCAGTACTAAAATAATAACATCACATATAAATGCACATTTTTTCATGATCCAATTTTTTGTATATTCTAAAGAACAACTAAGAAATAATTATCATCGGTATTAGAACATTTCCTTCCTTCCTTTATTTCCTAATAATTTAAGAATACCCATAATGTTCAACCCTTCCTACTGATAAATATTTTTTGTATAAAACAATATAGCAATAAAACTGCAATTAAATAGTTAAATGATTTGTCTCCAGCGCTCAAAAGACATACTTTTTAATGACTTACTGCTTCACTGATTTCTATTTATTTGAGGAGTGTAGGTAGAACTCTGAGGTTCAGGAGAAAATATCTGCCTAAGAAAAATGCATAATCTGATTTACTGAGGAAATTCCTCAAAAAAAAAAAGAAAAGGGCATTGTAACTTTTCAAAAGAACATACAGATTTTTCCACATACGAGGTATCAGATGCCTTCAGTAACAAAAATGGGGTTGTGTAGATAGTTTGTGCAAAGTAACCTAAAGCTACATTATTGTGTGGCTGTCATTGACGCCATCTAATTTCTTCCTAGATGTTCATTAATCTGACAGCAGACTAACTAACCTGTTACAGCTGCTGTGAAGAATATATAGTGTCCAATATAATTAATTATATCTGTCCCCCTTTCTTTCATCCTCATGGCAAAAAGACTAATGATTTCCTGTTTTCCCAGAGTTATTATTTACAGTTTTGTCAATGACAGGTTGCATTTAAGTGCTATTGTCAAATATCACAGGAATGAATAACAAGTTAATTGCAGAGATATCCTATCCAAAAGCTGTACATTTGTTAAAAAGGTAGGGGTAGATATGCCTCTTGAGACTTGGCTCGTTAATTAAAAGAAGACTCTAATAAAAAAAAAAGGGGCTAAGTCTGCGTTAGTTATTTTGACAGGAGTGAAAGTTTGAGAACACAGCAAGCAGAGATTATTTCTCCATATCATTGAGCTAATGTGAGGATCAAAATCTCATTTAATGGAAAGATTTTCCTTGTGGAACTCTTAGTCTTTTTAATAAAAGCAAAGTCTTCATACTCACCTTTCTAATGGATGTACAAATTGCATGTTGATATATGAAGCTAAAATACATTATTAAAGGCTTCACATGAGTCTGATTGTTGCCTTTTATAAAATGAATATTAAAAAAAATCTTACCTTTTAAAACTGTTTTACTATGCTCATATGAGGTTCCTGGTCTTTTCATTTCCGACAGGGTCACCTTGCATAGAATCCTCAGAGTTTTAGGTTTTTGTGAGACAGACGTAAATAATTCTTGCTCTCCTCTTCTACTAAAACAATTCTTGGTATTGGGTAGAAATCTAGGACATGAATGAAAGGTTATTCTTTTGCCTTTCATCAGCTTGTTAATGCAACAGTAGGTAGTGAATGCACCTGTTGACATATTTTAAAATATTGGTTTTTAAAATTTTTCTGGACTCTAAAATATCAGTCATCCTCATTTTCAAGTATTACCCACAGTTTCTGTGATATTGTAGTGGAACACTGTGATGAAGTTTGGATAGGAGTGTGAGGAACTCCCTTTTAAAGTTATAAATCTTAGCCAAATGCTACAAAATCATTAGTATGATTAGCATAATAAATAGCCAAAGATATGGAATTTGACACTCAGAATAAAAAATGTATAATTATTCTTTCAGATGACTTTCATTTATTTTTTTAAATGCATTTTTCATTTAAAAGATACAAGATTCTCATTGAAAGAATTATACAGTATTCCAGCTTTCAAGTGTTTCTGTAGTTTAAAATGGAACACAATTAGCTATGAGCGGGGGGAAAAGACAGTCTATTTTAATGCATAATATTTTAAAAATTAAAGGATGGAAAATACACAGAATGTCAAAAAAAAAAAAAAAACCCAAACCCAAAAGACTTGCAAAACAACATTATTTAAAGCTCATTTAATTCATTCTTTCATTAATTCATAATCATTGCTTAATTCTTGAGAACCCTTTAAGTGGGCATTGGGTTCAAGGAATCCTTGCCTAATTTTTCCAACACGCAATAGTTGAATGCCAGACCAGAAATTCTCTCTTTGGTTGAGTACCTACTAGATTTGGGCCTTGATGAATGCCTATTCCGTATTTGATGATGAGGTAAGGTGCGAGAATGCCTCTGTCTCCCTTTCTGCTGAATATTTTCTTCTTCTCTTTAAAGGAAATAAATAGGGTAGGGCACTACAGGGCCTCAGATAATGCCATATAGACCATTGTAACTCTGGGAATATACACCACATTTTTATCTTGCAGTGACAGAAGCAGGAGCCCACAGATATTGTCTTCTGTTGAGCATTTAAAACCACCTCTTTACAGCAGGGGTTCCTCTTCATTACACTAATTTTCATGGGATGAGGCCAGTCCCAAGGAAAATAAAGCTCAATGTGTGTTCTGACAAAGGCAGAATGCAGGAACAACCACAAAACTGTTGTTGAAATGCAAAGAGTAAACTTATTCTCATTACATTGTGAACTGGAGGATCTCCACAGCACCACCTGGGCAGACACATGCAAATGAGGACACAGGCACCACGGAGCTTGGTCCTTGCTAAAAACTGAAAAAGTTTTAGAACGTGCTGCTTTCCCCTGTATATCAAGAACTCGCGCAGGTGTAGTTTTCCACTGTGCTTTGATGTTTCCCACAGAAGGGCAAGAATCTCAAGCGTGTTCAATAAGATGCCTCTGAGTTCTTCACGGACCTATGTTATCTGAACACCTATGTTAGTTAAACACAGCTTTTCTATTTGTCCAGCACAAAAAGCTAAGCAACAATTAATCTATGTTTTTTGACACCCCAACGTAAGTCACTTGAACATGTTTACAGTCTCCCTAGCCCACCTTCCACTACTTTCCAACACTCAGCCATTACAAAAGTAAAGGTTTTAATATCCAAGAAAAACTCCTTAATCATTTCAAAGTCAGAAGAGTGTGACTCCCAGCACTTCTCTCAGGATAACCATGGAAACCCCCAGGGAAGAGAAAAAATTCACCCAAAGATCACTGAAGAACACTTTAAACATCTTTGACTCTCTGCAAGCTCAGGCCCATCTTAGTACACATATGTCCATCAGACTTTTATTTTAAGAATATACCTGACCATCAGAAATATTAGAACATTACACACTTGCAGGATTTGAGATGCTGTAGCCTGAAGGACTTATCCATAATGGCTGTAGCTAAAGCCATTTTTTCTCATGACATTATACCTATTTAAAAGACGATTCCTGCTACTTTTTTTCCACCTTTGACTAAGAATATTAAGATCTAGAAAGTGTGCTTCTATTTTTAGCCATATATCATACTTCTGTCTCTGCTAGAGAGGTCCTTTCTGTTGCAACATCTCAAATATACATATTTTTCTTTCCTCCTCCACACAATGTGGAGGAGACTTCTTATGTATCTCACAAGTGGGTCAATCCACAGTTGATAATTTTCCACATACTAAGTATGTTAATAAGTACCACACCCTTTACCTAATCATCACCTTTCCCAAGGCTGTTTCAATGTTACTTCTATATATCATTTGTCTACATAATGTTACAGACTTCAATGACTTTAATTTTAAAAAACAAACTAAAAAAATGAGGCATGAAGATAGAGAAGTTTAGGATATACCGTATAACCATAATTGTAGAAGGTACTACGGTTATGTACTATGGTGATTTGAGAAACTTCATAGTCAAAGTACTTGCGTATTCATAATGATCTATTCAGAGTATACGGAAAGTTCTGAAAAAGTCGAGTTTTCTTCATACCACTCTAAAGAATGTATTGGACTGGTCATGATCCGTCACCTGCCAGGATTTGTTACACCACTAAGTAATCACATTAAACCACTGAGAAATCAGTTAGTTATTAGATAGGTACGTTTTGTTTTGTATCATAAAGTTATTACCAATAAACTGAATCTTGTTTTCTAATGAATTGTCCTTAATCAATAATGTAGTATTTTCTTTGTCTTGTTTGTTTTCTTTTGTTTTATAAGGAAGGGGTTTTTTTTGTGGCTTTTCTGTTAGTGTTTTTTTTTTTTAATGTAAAATTATCATATTTCTAAGCAAATAAATTCATAAGATTTTTTAATGCTTTGTTCTTTTTCAGTATGTAATGGAAAATATTTTAGCTAGATTTTGTTATCTAGAAACAAATAATTCTGTTAATCTGTTTTATAAATAAGTCTTTAAAGAAGTAGAAGTATGCTCTACCAGAGGCTTGCCTGGAAAATTGTTCTTTTGCTTATGGGTTCTTGAGTTACTACACATGAGTTTTACAGTTTAACTACAGTTACAAAAGAGCAGAATATGTTTGCTAATAAGACAAGCTACATTAATAAAATCTGTAGTAAGCACTGCTAAATACTATAACAATACCAGATAAATAAACATCTAGCTATTTTTACAATAAATTTATACAATAATTCCACACTAAAATTGTCTTTACCTCCAGAGTCTGACACTTGTTTCAGAACAGCTACTCAATAAATCTTTCTACTGTCACATCCCATGCACTTAATATCATCAGTTAGCTCAGACTTTTGGGTCAAGCAGTCAAGGCTCTCCTTTTTAACTTGGGTTAAAGATAAACACATGCTTATAGCTTCAATATCTCTATGTGTGCATTGCATATAAATAAAAGTTTTACATTAATATTAAATCCAGAAGTCAAAATTATGACTTTTCCCATTCTAAGCCAAGCTTTCTCCATTTCTACGGTTCTCACATGGCCTCCTTCTGATTTCAGTTTCTTTGTGGTGTTGACTATGCATTATTTCTCCGTGGACCCAGGAAAAAATCTGAATTATTGCAGACCTTCTTTCCAGTATCTTTGTGGTGGTGTTTGTTTTTTTATTTCAACAGTTTATCATTTCCACAGGTTCTTCCACGTTCGGTCAGCTGCTTTGGCTCAGTGTTCCAGTGGCAAGATGTTACTCCACATATATCTGTCTTTCTCACTTGTATACTAGGGCATCAACAGAATAATATTAAGAATAAGATAAGAACGATGACCTTCATTGCAGTCTTGGTAACTGGTCTGGTGATCTTTTGTTTGCCAGGTAAACATACTTAATGTAAAATCTCATTCACTCTCTTTAGCTCTATACCAGAACAGTATGATGAACTTTCTGTGTGAATAATTAATCTTCTAAAATTTAATCAATTTTCTCCTGCATATTTTAAAATTGAGATTTTATTTAGGGTTCCATATCTTGGTTGAATGGTATTTAACCAAACAGAATTCCTGAAGAATAGTAAAAATCACGTCATGCTACCTTGACAGTATGATGATCATCTGTCATTAAACCATAAATTTTGCTCCTGTTGAACTTTGCAGTGAAAAAAATCAGATTTTTTTCAAATGTACAAACCATATATTTTCCACAATGTCAAGCTACATTTTTTTAATAAAAACTTAAAAGAATAAGTCCATATGGTAGCAGTTAAATTTAGGACTGATTCCTGGCATTAAAAATTACTCAATTTTTAAATATTAATTAAAGAGTAAATATTGGTCTTTTAATAGGAATTTTCAGGAATCACAAATAGCAGAAAGTATTACCACCTAATGTATATTTCTCCAGTTAAGTTACAAAATATCACTTTTTGTTTTTTCTAGGCATCTGGTGTCCTGATTTGATTTCACTCATTTCTGATGAAAACAAAGAGAGAGAGGAACTGAGTATGAAAATTTTGTGAAGATTAGTGGAAAGTATTGGTTTCATAAGATGCATTAAAAAGGATGGAAAATAAGAACAGTAAGGAAGAAATATAATAATGCTAAGACAACGTGGCAAAACAAAGTGGGGACTAAAAAGGGCAACATTTGCAGAAAGAAAGTTACACGGGGCATTATTTAATTTTCTAACTTTTTTTTTGGCAGTTGACAAAAAGCCCTGTTCAGATGAGAAGACCCACTGCTGGAATAAATAAACTTCAGGGTATGAGAGAAAATAAAAAACAAAACGATCAAGAGATGAAATATCATAGGTATTTGTCTATGATGATTATGCAGTAATCACCTACTTTGTCTTCCAGATTTGTCTCTAATGACAGTTCTCCACTCTATTCAGTGGAGATTTTTCTCTAATGACAGTTTCCACTGTATTCACATATCTTGTGTCCAAGGCATGAAATTCCTTTTTGCTGGTATTTATTTTGTGAATTTGTCTTTCTTTGGCATGTATTATGCTTTCAGGTCCTCTGAAGCCAATATTTACTAATAGTTTGAATGCAATGTATTAATTAAATACTACAAATTACATAGTTATTTTTCTGTTTTTCTCTAGAAGTCTCAGCATAATGGGTAAACCATTGTGTATCAATAAGAATATTCACTTAGTAATACAAATAATATAGTGATAATAAAACTTTGATTTGTTGTTTGGATTTTTTTATCCTAAAAGTGGTAATACTTGGGTTGCACTAGGCAGCATTCACTAAGTACTTGTAGAGAAACATTACAGGTAATTTTCAGAAAAGTAATTCTTTTCAACTAAATGTGGACATGTTTTCAGAATATGAGACATAAGAATGTTTCTAACTGTAGCTTAATTACCACTAAATTGATGAACTTTTCCTCTGTGCTGTATTGTAGGACCCAATTGCCCCTTCAGTATGTGCACATGTAGGAGGTAAGAGGAGAAGAAATGTCTGTTAAGGTTCTGTCAGAGACGTCTCCTGATCATTAGTCTGTTCTTATAGTAAATAAAAGCTAAAAGAGACTGCTCACCCATGGAAGGGACCTTGAAGCATTATAAAGATGACAGAGAAGTTTTATGAAAGTCTTTACTTCCATTGGGTCTAGAAGCACAGTGCCATCAATCTTTCCCTGATTATGTGGTTTAAATAAATTTATAATGCAAAGATTTCTATGCATATCTGTCCTTACATCTCTTTATTCAAAGGAAAGATCTAGGTTCCTATAATCTCAGCATGAGAAAGGCAAAAAACAGAGCATATAATAATCCCAGCATTCTTTCTGTTAAATCAGTCTTCATGGCTACAAACAGCAGTATTACTTAGGCTGAAATCAAGGCTGTGAATGCAACTTCTTCATTAACTTAATCCTTTTAAACAGCCTGGGAGGATTACAAATTGCCCCTGTCAGGAGCTCAAAACATGTAACCTGCAAATCTGATGCCACACAGGTATTTGGGAAGATATACTAACATTTTCTAATGTGGACTTGCATCAAGGAAACCAGAATGACTTGGACTGAGGCAGGGTTAATTAAAGTCATCTAACTTATGGATTTCTTTGGTGTAATATGGCTACCACCCTACCCACAAGGACATTAAGGAATCAGAATAATATTCTTTAGCATGCATCCCAGTGAGACATCTGTTTCAGTGTATCTGTTAACGCAACAATGTGAAATTTTTTACTTCTCCTGTTTACAGCCTCATCATCTAGACCATCATCTAAAGGACTTTCATTTCTAGTCTTTCATATCTTGAAGATGTAAATAAATAAAAACAAATCATATTTCAGCAGCAAGTAGATTGACATTTCTTCTGAGACAGTAACTATATATCTTTCAGACAGAAAAGAAAGAAGTTAGGCTGCTGCTAGATGCATAAAGTACTTTTCTGAACTTCTAAATTGTTCTTTTTTCAATATTGCTGTTCTTGAACCACTGACTTAAATGTTAAACATAGTTGCTTCTCAAACATAAAAAATCATTGCTATCAAAATGCACAACACAAAAGCCTGGAGATAAGCCTTAAAAACACAGTAGTCAAATCTCTAAACTATTATTTAATAAGGTCTTCTATGCTTCAGTTGTAGTCTTACATGGTGATACACTTAAACAAATGTGTTGCTTTTTAAACAGCTAGCATATGACTAGGTTTTGTTCAACTCAATTCAAATTCCTAAATAAATAAAAAACCACAAAACATGTTTCTGACTAAGGGATACACAAAGTCTTGAACTCTGAATTTAAGAACCACATTTTAAGGTGATCTGATTTCATGATATCTCATCATTCCTTTTTAATGATGTCGCTATCATAGTTTTCAATTTTTTTTAATAGACATGCATTTCATCTTTATATATTTTTTAACTTCAGTTGTAAATCCTACAACAGAAGTGAATAGATATGCATTTCATCTTTATATATTTTTTAACTTCCGTTGTAAATCCTACAACAGAAGTGAATAGATATGTGTTTTATTGATTTTTAATCTACTATGCTTCTGCACGGCTTGATGTTGAACTTATGGTCTCTGTATATTAAGTAAATAGCTTCCTTGTTTATTCACTAATTTTCTGAATTTCAGATCTTATTTGAAACAAATTTCTCCATTGTTGTAAACAAATTACCAATTGTCCAAGCACATTAAAATTTATAACTGAAAATTATTTTTAAGCACCTGTGAATTAAAGAGAAATTCACAACTCAGTAACTGAAGTTGTGAAAGCCTCATCTACATTAATTTCTCTCCTGAATCCCTGGGTATTCAATAGCAGATTGGAGGATATTCCATTAACTTACTCCAAAATCCAAGTTTTCCAGTCATTTGAGATTGACTAGTAGAATTTCATCACGGGCTAAACTCCTCAAAAATGACCAATGTCTTTTAACTCTCCTCTCCAAACAAGCAGTTTTTAACAGAAAGTTAATTCAACTAGATTTCTTAAATTACATCTCTCAAAGTTATTAGGTCAGTTTAGATAAAAAGAAATACTTTATTCATAACAGCTTTCTTCCTGCTCAGTCTGTCCTTTAGAACAACCTCAGGCTTCCAGGATCCACTTCATTCAACTCTGTGGTATTCTGAGCAGCAGCAAACCCCTCACAGTGCTGTTTTAGGAAGTTCGGGGTAAGGGCCATCCTTCTATACCATCCAATGCACAGCTGTCTGTTTTTTACAGCTTTCAGCAGTCTCTTAATCTTTCAGCATGAATTCTGAGCTCTTTAGTGTGAGTTTTCCTCTTCTTTTTGACCTGCAGCCTCTCTAATTTTTCTGTGAGCATAATCCTTTGCTATTTGAGGAATGACATAATCTTCCTGCCCATTTTCCAAAGGGAAGCCAAATTACTACATTGGTCTTCTTCAAGGGCCAAAGAGTGACTAGGCATCCAGACTGTCACTTGAACATAAATTCCTATGTTAGTTGAAACTGGTAAATATATTGGTCTAAAACCCAGAAGTTTTGTTTCTCACGAATTTTTTTCCAATGTTCATTTTACAATTGGTAAAACAAATCTTGCTTTACTTAACCTTCATACATACTCATGATAATGTATTTACAGGATACCAGTTGGTACAAGCCTGTAATGGGTTATAATAACTAAATGTCTTGTATCCTCTCTTCGTGTTCCTTTAATAAGGAAGGCATTTGACCCTAAGTGCTGGATACTGCATGCTTATGCCCTGTGTGACTTCATATAAAACTGCAATATGTTATCTTACCTAAGCTTAAATACTTAGATCTGCTGCGGTGCAAGAGAAGAAACTGGTAAAGTCTTGCTTATGTCCTATATATTTTTCTGATTGTTTCCACCATTTGTAAACTGTGAGACTCTTAATAGCACAAGTGTGACAAAATATTCCTTCATCAGTATAACTGTCCCTGAAGTGATGTTAATCTCCACTAAATTTAAAACAATTTATTAATAGATGCTGCTTACTAACCAAAACTTAAATAAAATCTGGAAGTTACAGAGAATAAGGACAAATTATCTTTTGTGGAGTTTGTCTACAGCTAGACCATACATCATGTAAGACCCACAAAAAATATCCATATTTTTCCCAAAGTAGTTCACCATAAATCTAAAAAATTCCATATTCTTTTACGCCATTATTCATTAGTGACAAGAGAATAAAATTCATTTTCATGCTGTAAAGCCTGAGAATAATGTGATGCGAAGCCATCATCACTGCACTTTCATTTATTAGATGATCATAAAAATATTCTTTTCTCAAGATGTCTTTTTTCCAACACAATCTAAGACATCCAGTGAGGACGAAAATTCCCTTTTTTTTCATGTCAGATGGAGAAAATAAATTATCATCTTTTTTTTTCCTTCTATTTACAGGGAGAGTTAATGATGTATATTCTACCTCCCAGTGTTTGTCACATAAAACTTTTATATTAATTTAGTGCAAATCTTCAAGCCCAGTCTTCAATTTACACAGAATTTTCCAGTACATAATAAAAAAGCCCTAAATAATTTTTTCTTAATGGGAAAGCCATTTCTCATTTAACGTAAAGCAATGTGATGTTGTACACTTTAAGGCATTAATGAAAACACATTAAAGAAAAACAGAAATTATTAATATGCTCATCTTCCAAATGAATGCTCACACATATATATTTCAGGACAACTAAATAATCACATTGTTAAAACTGGTATTTAAACAAAGATTAAAAGAACAGAATCATCTGATGTTTATGAGTTACATCAAGCACAAATGCACTTAAGGTTAGACTGTTTCCCCATTATCTTTTACCTCTTGAAGAAGCTCAGACTAACATTTGTAAAGAGAAGAAGCTGTCTGTACCCTGGCAGCTTGTGACCATGATTGGGTAGCTTCACAGTGATTTCCTAAACCTTTAGGTAGTAGAAATACTAGAAATAGATCAGTACCTTTTGGAGGAAAATGGAAACAATGCAAACAAAAACGTCCTCAGGAATGAAGTGCCCAAGTGTTGTTGTTAGATACCTCAGAGTCAGCTTTATTTGGGAAAAAAAAAATACAAACCAAAACCAACACCAAAAGCCTTAGCTGGAAAATGTTAAACTTTAGAGGTAATGGAAAAAAGTTCTAAACCAACAAAAAATCTCATGAAGGTTCTGTATAAATGCTTCTTTACAAGTTCTGGAGGGTTTTTGGCAGGGTTTCATTTGGGGTGTTGTGGGTTTGTGGGATTTTTTGGTCATATCTTTCTCTTTAGCTGTAAACTGGCCAATGGAATAACAAGCAAATGACTCACTAGATTACCTTCAGTCCAAGAAAGCAGTCATTCTTCCTCGTCCTATATATCTTCCTTGTCCTATATATCTTCCTTGTCCTAGAGTTCAAGTAGTGGAACATTTCATCATAATTTAGGGAATTATCCTTTATTTTCTCTTCTTCCTTGTGATTTCTATTGTCTGGTGTATTGTTTAATTGTTCTGGATTGGATCTTCACGAAAAAGCTTGTCATGTAGTTTAGAAAATATCCATTTTATGGCTTCACTATTTAAGAATTATGACATTTAAGGTGCAGAAAGCTCTGCATGGTACACATGAGATCTAAGAACAACAAAATCCTGACTATGGAAATTCAAAGAGTATAAATTTAGATTATACTCTCTAAATTTTTATGAGAACAGGGTAAGTATTCTTGGCAGTACTGTAAGTAAAAGAGTGCAGCAATCAGCAGTTAAACATTGCTTTTATAGTTTGAACACATCCAAGTATTTCCTTACCTGGAACAAAGGGATTCACCTGCCAAATGGGCAATTACATTGCAATTACAGATAAAGTCTATGACAATGTGCAGAACAGCCTATAACTGTATTTAAGAAGTTAACACAAAAAAGTTTATGTGTTTTAGCTGGGTCAAATCTTTAATGTCAAGCGTGAACTTAAAAACTTTATCACATATCTTGTTTAGTGTGTTTATCTAAAAAAATACTTGGGGATGCTAAGGCAAGTTATATCTTGCTTTGGCAGTGTTGTCAACAGTAGAATGAAGTGGCAAACAGGTGACATAGAGGAGTAACTGTGACACAGTTAGACTTACTACAGAAAATATATATACTGTGAAAATCTATTAAGAGAAGTACTGATTACTGTGGTGGCAATAAAATGCATGAGGACTGCTGCCTACAAGCAGTCATATCACGGTCCTCTAGTCTGCAATAACAAGGAAGTTGTTTTTCCCGTTGGGTTTACACCTAGTAGCTTGGGGTTGTGACAGGATCCTGGTGGAAGGCCAGAGCTTTGGCTGTGCCAGGTTTTCTCCCAGCAGAACACCATAAGGAGTTTAAAATAAGGAAAGCTAGGTTTTTGGGGGGGTAAGAATGAGAAATAAAGCTCTTTACATGGGATATTGCCAAGGCAATTAGGTCAAGCAAACCAGAAAGCTCTTGCTGTCTCCACTGGGGTAAAGTTATGAATTTTTTTTCTTGCTTGTGTGTGTTTAAAATTCACATTAGGAAAAGAAATTTCATGATGTATGTAAAAAAGTTTCTTTGTAGAAAAACTATTCCAGACCCTCTGTGTTTGTGTTGATTTGAGCTTGCTGCTTGCATAATACATTAAATGTAAGCAAAGGAAGCAAATTATGCACCATAAATTACTTGTCAAATCATAATGTATAAAGTATTACTGAACAGTCTTGATACAAACTGATGAATCAACAAAGAATTTTCACAGAATGTCTAGTCTATTTACTTATGATAAAGAAATTAG